>NMRB01002282.1:0-40260 GCA_002633025.1 Notospermus geniculatus
ATGTCCAAAGGGGTGAACACATGGTCCATGGACCATTTCATTCTAGTTCGCGGGGATTCGCCCGCCTAAGTCGCCACAGTGTGACCTGGGCTTTACCATGAGACACTATCGAATGTTACAACCAGATGAGACAATAAAAGATGAAGTAGCATTACTATAAAATCCATTCGCACTGCGTAGGCAGTCAAAACAACAAGCGAACAAACCGTAAAAAAGTGAAGAAAATCCCAGGTCCCCCATGGCAACTTTCTCCTGCTGTGGTGAAAAATGTAACCAAAGATTATCGAAGCAGAGAGATCCGTCGAACCGAGGATTAAAAGACGATCTGGGGCCATATTCACGAAACACTGCTAAGCCTAGTTGGCTACTAGGTCTAGTTGGGTTCTTAGTGTTATTCACAAAATCCTTCTAGGCATAGTTGGGTCCTAGGCTGGCTGCTAATTTTAGAGGTGATTTTAGGGGTAACTCTGAATCACTAGTTGACAACTCTGTCATTTTGCTGGTTGACTACTACACTCGGCCCCAGTGTGTATCCGACGTCCCGGTCTCCTACACACTGGCACATTTGGGGCTCAAAAGCCGGTAACACCACTAGATGGCACTCACTGGGTTCCAGCCAATCACCACGCTTTCTCACTCATAATTCCCGCGGAAATTACTTCCAGGAAAAACCCAACCTCGTCCCCAGGGGTATAGTTCGCTCAGACAACCTTGGAGCACTCGCCATATTGTCAGAAAGCGAGCGAGGTTGGGAAAACCCAAGGACCCGTGCTGCCACCACGCGGTCTTCACGACTGTCAATCTCTAAAAGAGCCAGACGCGGAGTGTGATTTACCGAAGGGGTGAGCCCGTAGCGTCTGGCAAGCGAGACTAGTTGACTACGAACAGAGAAGATGGCAAGGAGAATACATGTACTCGCAGATGCGTCGTGCTTTACGTAGAGAACGTATTTTTCGAGACCGAAGGAACCCATTCGATATTTTCGATGATACAGAACTGATACAACGATACAGATTCTCTCGGGAGGGAATAATGAACATCACAAATTTGGTGACCCCTGATATTGACGCGAAGAAGCATGGCTCGTCTTCCCACCCAACAAGTTCTCATTGTTTGCACTATTATGCATCTGGGACATTCTACACTATTGTTCGAAATTCATTGCAAGTTTCCCAACCAACTGCCTGCAGTGCGAATCACCCTGTTTCAAGTGTTATAGCTCGGAGAATCGTAACTTTGTGAAGTTTGCCAACCAAAACGATCTCGGACGAAAGGTCAGCGGAGCTAGCCAAATGAGTATTAATAAAGTGGTCGGTGACCAGTTTTCAAATGTCCCGATTATTTTTCTCTTTATTTTCCTTTGGAGAGTTTCGCTAACGCGACCACCCCGCTATCCGGACCACGACCAAGCTTTGGCTGGCCCAAGTGGCAATTACCACCTCGGTAACACGACCACACACAAGCTAATTAGGGATCTGGTTATGAAACAATGTTATGAAACAATGTTATGTTACAATGTCAGCAGCGTGTGTGTACCTAACAGGACCAATGCATACCTGGCATATGCCATGCGCATGACGGTTGCGGTCATATTAAAGGCAGGCCTAAGAATGAAACATGTGACGGGCGCAATATTTACGCGGAGTTCAACATTTCCATACCTGCCGGTCGTCCATCCTAGGAGTCGCACTGTCGGTCGGCTATCTGCTTAGGTTGGAGGCCAGGGGTTGCCGCATAGAAACTCCGCTAGCGCTAGCGGAGCCCATCTGCCGATAGTGCTGTACATTTTTCCATGCATTTTAACACCGATAGGCTGTCGAAGCACTAGCGGAGTTTCTATGCGGCCGGCCCTGGTTATCAGGCTATCAGGCCAGGTTGGAAATGGTCTAGTCTGGTTTATTAAATGAAACATAGATAAAAAAGAAAATATGTCCCTCAGTTTACTTCGGTCTGGATCGGCACTCATCGGGCCGATTTCGGTAAGGCGACCACCCCGCTAACGCGACCACTTTGGGTCTGTCCCGTGGGTGGTCGTGTTACCGGGGTTCTACTGTACTATGTTCTATATTCTGCACTATATTCTGTTGTGTCCAACTATGCCCGACGTTTTGTAGCCGTAATAGCTAGAGACTCCCAATTACATCTGAAGGTAGCCGTTGGTGAACTCTCCCCGGAAACAAAAAAAATGAGCACGATAAGACCTATATTGAGCCCTCCAGGGGGCGTTTTGCGTAAAATGAAATATCGCAATATCTCAGCCCCTATGATAAATATGTAGACAAAAACTTATGGGATAGATAGGTTGATATTTTCTACATCAGTTCAAAGGAAAGTTAATGTCAGATTTGTCCACTAGGGGTCGCTATTCCACAAAATAAAAAAAACAGCGGTATTTGAATTTCCCACACTTTAGTTTCTGACGTCATTGCTATTGGGAGTTCTGCAATTCACATATTCAACCGACTGGATTGAAGGAGTATGGCAGAACTAAACAATGAAACGCCAGGTAAGTTCCTTTTACATCGTACACACCTAACTCACACTTGTCACAGTCATTGAAATCGACACCGCGGAATCATCGTCAGAGTGGCAAGACTTCAACTTGGACTGTATGGCGAGCATGGCGAATTGTCATTGGCCGCTCACGAAAAGGGGCATAAACAGCCAATGAATATTTAGAGGCCTTGCATATCTGACAGTGACCGGAGAAGGTGATTCTACGGTATACTTGCGGCAGACCTTTCCATATCATGGCCGTCTCAAGTAGGCTGGTCCCCTGTCCATCTCCGACTCGGGTGTATTTTGTGGATGGTTACAGGCTCAGTCTGAAGTAGACTGATCAACGACCGCTTTTATCCTGATTTAGCATATTTCCGCTAGGTGTCACTCTTTACCATCACGGCCTGTGCAGTTGAAGTTTGATTTCCAATTTTGCCAAAAACCTTGGTGACGTCATGTTCGTAGGCCTATTGTTTCATTCTTTGGGATATGACGCAACGATCAAATAAATTGCTATAAAAGTCTTAATTTTAAACATTTTCTGCTCATATTTCCACTCCAAGTTCAAAATCACCTCCTAATTCCATTTCTGGTGTTATTGCTGATGTATCTGCTGAGTAATTTTGAAAACAACTTAGTTTTTTGAAATGAAATGGTCCATGGACCATGTGCTCACCTCGGGGTGAACGTAACAGAAAAACAAATGACAAATGTTAAATCGAAACGTTCCAGGGTTATGTATCCCCGTCAGATGCACTTGATAAAAATTTGGAGACAATCCAGTTACAGTTCAGGAGTTACTGGACTTTGAGCTTTGGTTTTGGCCACCTGGTGGCCAAGCAGAGAATTGAATCGGACCGAAAAGTGGTGTCATATGTCATCTGACATAGGGGTGTATATGTACCGAATTTCAAGTAAATAGCCCAAGCAGTTACGAAACGCACCACCAAATGACTAAATTTTGAACTTTGACCTCTGTGACCTTGAAAAGTAGATCAAATCAAAAACCTCCTACTTATGTCATGCATCCTCATTAGAACCACCAATGATAAAAATTTGGAGAGGATCCACTCATTAGTTCGTGAGTTATTGCACTTTTTGAGTTTTTGGTTTCCGCCACCTGGTGGCCAAGCTAAGAGTCAAATCGGACCGAAACTTGGGGTCGTAGGTCATCTGACCTAGCGGTATATTTGTACCAAATTTCAGGCCAATAGGACCTGCGGTTACGAAACGTGCCACTTAAAGGCAAAATTTTGAACTTTGACCTCTGTGACCTTGAAAAGTAGGTCAAACCAAAAACCCGTTATATATGTAATGTACCATCATTAGATACACCTATGATAAAAATTTGGAGACGATCCAGTCATTAGTTCAGGAGTTATTGCAGTTTTTGTGTTTTTGGTTTCCGCCACCTGGTGGCCAAGCTAAGAGTCGAATCGGACCGAAACTTGGTGTCATAGGTCATCTGACCTAGGGGTATATATGTACCAAGTTTCAGATCAATAGCTCCAGCGGTTACGAAACGTGCCCTGCTAACGGAACACGACGGACGACGACGACGACGGACGCAGACCCACGACAAGAGCTCACCNCACGCCTGAATCGTGCCCCAGTTATACAGTAAATATAAAAGTTCAAAGAACTGTTCATCAACCCTAAAAGATACGTGAATTCTAGCCCCATGTAATAATAATCGCGGACAATGTTGTGTTGAGGGGCAAAGGATCGAATAAGATAGGGTATCTGAATAACACTTCCCGGCAGTTCCAGTATGACAAAAACGATTACAACTGCTACAACTCGGACTGTCCCGGCAAGTTTCTCCTTTCCACCCTTAACTCCACCGCCTGCATGACTTGTTAAACCTGATTCTTTCAGAGCAAAGACGATGCGATAGGAAAGGTAAATCATGATGAGCGTAGGCGCAAAAGACCTCAGTATGACGTATATACTTAACAGGACCATTCGGAAGTATATATTGTAATAGATGGGTGACCAAGAATGGGAAGGGAAATAAAGACCGGTACACGGATCATACTTCCAGGTGATTTTGCCAATGAACATAAAAACCATAAAGTAGCAAAAAGGCAACAAACCGCTGATAATGCACGCAAGACGTGCATTCCTGATTGTACAAAGTGACGCTGCCCTCAGAGGTTTGCAGACGACGATGAAGCGTTCTACTGCGACACTTACAGTGATGTACACTGACCACATTTTAGCTAGCAGATAAAATGTGTACAAATACGACGTTGCGAGTATTTGGAAAATCCTTAATTCCATAAGCACACCAAAATACAAATGGATTCGGTAGGATGTGGAGAAGAGCAACTTAAAGATGAGGAAAAGGGTATCTGCCACGGCGAGACACATTAGGTACACAGACGTGGACGTGAATGGCCGCTCCCGCTCAAGCGTTACGATGGCCAAGCTGTTACTGATGACACCTAAGACGACGACGATTGGCAACAAGCCAACATTCACAACAAATGAGAAGAAGGTATATTGGCTCTTATGCATTGACGAGCGTGAATAACCTGTGCATCTGGGACCAAAATTGCCATCTTCAGCGACGGTAGCGTCAGCCATTGTGGCGAAGGTTGTGGTTGTAAAATTCTCCATTCGACTTTGCGTACCGGTACATTAGTTATGAATGTTGAAAATGATTGTCACCATTGAATAGAATTGTACGAAAGCACGGGTAAAATGTGAACTGAAACGGGGACATGAAACCATGATTTCCTGATCCAGTAACTTTGTAACGTTGCACTCGCCTCTTGCAAACTTTCGATGTGCGTCACCACAACCGTTCTCTCCTTCATCATGTGTGATTATGCCTTTTTTGCCCATTTCATGTCAAAAATCTATCATAGCCATTATCCAGCATGCCTACCGGGCTTTATTACAACACCGAATATCTGCTCTCAAAGCAGTCTTGGGTTTCAAAATCCAAGCAATCGTTCGACCCGGCGCAAACGAACCATAAGTGCGCCGGAAATATTTGTGTTGATAACGATTCGTAACCTGTCAGGCCCAGGAATAGAAGGCTGCATATAAAAGCAGAGACTCTGTAATTAATTATATAAGCAACTAACGGTAATTGTTGTTTTACTCAACAACTTTCTGAAAGCAAACAATAAACCTCAATCCAGATAATTGGGTCTTGTAGTAACGCCGAATGGGTGAATGTCGTCCTGGGTGACCCTAAATGTCACCCAGGACAAAACTTCGTGACCCTAAACGTCCCCTAGAACAAGCCTGGCTGACGTTTAGACCCTAAACATCATGCAGTTTGAAAATCGCGCCATTTTAAAACCTGTGTCAGAGGAAAGTGGGATTCTGGAATGGCCCTGATTGATGGGTGAGATATGTTACAGGAGCGTGAACCACAGAATTCCAGGAATTGGCTGTTCAATTTTGATTCCCCCCCCCTCCTTTTTGCTATTTCTAAGGCCATAAAATCGTTATTTTTCAACATATTTCAAAAATTTACAGACTTTTTTGATATAGAGAAGAAATAGCAGTTCAACTGTATTACTTTGAAGCTGTGCACGCATGGGGTTTCGTTATTTCTGTCTTTAGCCAGAAAACTGAGAAACATTCCAGGCCAATTATCTGGATCTCACACCTCTTAATTGCACCCCTTAAAAGGCGTTTTGAAGGGGTCGAAATGTTTTTTTCCTCTGTGGGGTGTAAACGTAATGACGCAAACGAGCCATAAGTGCGCCGGAAGTATTTGTGATGATAACGATTCGTAACCTGTCAGGCCCAGGAATAAAAGGCTGCATATAAAAGCAGACTCTCTGTAATTAATTATATAAGCAACTAACGGTAATTGTTGTTTTGCTCAACAACTTTCTGAAAGCAAACAATAAACCTCAATCCAGATAATAGGGCCTTGTAGTAACGCCGAATGGGTGAATGTCGTCCTGGGTGACCCTAAATGTCACCCAGGACAAAACGTCGTGACCCTAAACGTCCCCTAGAACAAGCCTGGCTGACGTTTAGACCCTAAACATCATGCAGTTTGAAAATCGCGCCATTTTAAAACCTGTGTCAGAGGAAAGTGGGATTCTGGAATGGCCCAGATTGATGGGTGAGATAGAATTAGCTGATGTTTGTCACGCGAAGAGGCAGACTACACCAGCCAATAGGGAGGGTTTTGTTTGCGTTTAGGTTACTACAGCCCGCCGAATGGGTGAATGGCGTCCTGTGTGACCCAAAATGCAACCCAGGAGAAAACTGGGCGACCCTAAACGTCCACCAGAACAAGCCTGGCTGACGTTTAGACCACAAACGTCACGCAGTTTGAAAATTGCGCCATTTTAAAACCTGTGTCCGAGGTAAGTGGTACGCTATTCCTGTAGCTGAAAACGAATTCTGATATCTCCGACCATCATTGCCGCCCAAAACATTCGTGTTCCTGAAGGTGATGTAGGGCAGTTTTTGACCTCCCTTCCGTCGTACAGGGACGGGAAGTTTATCTCGAATGGTCGTGAGGTTAAGAAAAACGTGGTTGAAATAGTAAATGAGAGCAGACCGCTCCACAGCCGGGACCACAGTAACAATCGGCTGCTTCACTGTACACTTGTTCTTGACAAGCTCAATGCCCGGTGTAACGTCGATCAGTGTTCCCCGTATTTCTGTGTTTTTATGGTTTCCGATCTCAAGATCGGAAACCATATAGTGTTTGGTCGTGGTGTCTGNGGTCAGACTCACTCACTCAACTCTGTCTCACAACCTTCCAGAATGCCTGAATCTGGCAATGAATCGATTAGCGAAGTGATCTGAGACAGCATCAACTTACTGGAGTTGAATTTCAGGCTGAAGTCTGAGCAGGAATTGTGTATCCGTATGGAAAGCGAGATCGAGAAAACCCAACTGACATTTATGGTCGTCGCCATGATGAGATCACATGATCAATTCTCTTGCCCAATCAGCAGCCGGATTGTGATTTTTTAATGGGAGGAATCGGCGGATGGAAATGAATGACTAGCTCTGTCCCTGATTAGCCAATCGGAGCGTACCAGGATCTTGGTACGCCTCCGAACAGTAATTTCGCAGTTTGATCCCAGACGCTTGTTCGATCCCCAGATTCGAAACAGCGGCTGGGTGACCGAGACTACTCCACAGCCGGGACCACAGTAACAATCGTCTGCTTCACCGTACACTTGTTCTTGACAAGCCCGATGCCCGGTGTAACGTCGATCAGTGTTCCCCGTATTTCTGTGTTTTTCTTATTGTTTCCCTCCTTAAGCGGCAACTAACCCAACAATAACCATTCTAGGCCGCGTCTATTGTTGGGGAACAATGAGCAACAGGAATACTCACCTATGTTACAATTGCAAAGAAGTAGCCAAAAGTTCCTGTAAGTGCGACGGTCAACAGTGTTTTCTCGGGGTGACATTTCGGTATATCGTACCTCAAGTAAGTTTCCGTGAATACGATTGGCCGAATGCAGTCATGTGAGCGGCCAACATTTCGGCGTTTTCGCCCGGAAAATATTTCCGGTTGGAATGTTTTCCCGCAAAATGCTTGAACCGTTGAGACGGCCGCTATTTTGTTTCTCGCTTCAACTGAGTTGGCAGTTTTGCAATCAAAATCACCAAAATACCAGTCAATGTTGCCAGTAAAAACTCCAACCTGTTTTTCTCAAAATGCTAGTCAACCATGGCTTGTTGATGTATTTGTAACTTCACACCCAAAGAGTTTCTACAAGCCCATCACTGTAGATATTGGACTTAGTGATATACATTTTGGTGTGATAATTGCTATGCGTGAGAAACTCCCGCAAAAACCTAGTGAAACAATAAAATACAGATCATCCAAAGACCTAGAGGAGGACAAACTCCTAAAAGATCTAGGTAGAGTACCGTTTCATGTGGCGCATGTTTTTGATGACGTGGACGATGTCTTTTGGGCACATGATCTGTTACTTAATGAGGTCATTGATGACCACATTCCACTAAAACAGAAACGGAGAAAACTGACCCAATCATGCTTCATAAATGGTGAACTTCGGAAAGCACTGAACCACAAAAAGCATTCTTCGTCGTAAACTAAACAAAGAAAAAACAAATTAAAATTACAGGAAATTTCGAGAAATTAGCAACCCTGTAACTAATTTAACGAGAAAATCCATAAATGACTATCTGTACGAGAGATGGCGGGNGGGGGGGGGGCAGAAATCACGTGATTTCTGGCCTACAATCCGCCCCTTTCTGTCAGAGATGGGAGGAATTAGGGTAGTCAGATTACACTATGTGAAAATGACACTATTATGAGTGATCAGAAACGAGTGTGTGATAGGCTATATTCAATACTTTCTTTGTTGATGCAGCACAAAACATTGGTTCTGATATGTGTTTTGATGATTGTGTGGACCACCACAGCATCCAGGTGATAAATGACATGATGGGGGAAAATCATGCTGGAGATGCAAACTTTCAGTTTAGAAAGGTGGATGCTGGGGAGGTCAGCAGGATCTTTCAAAATACCTACAAAAAAGTCAACTGATGTGGATAATATATCACCCAAAATTTTAAAAATAATTTAACCAGTGTATTGTGAACCGTTGACATCTATTGTAAATCGTATTCTTGTGGACGGCAGTTACCATGACGATATGATAATAGCCAGGGTCACCCCCGTCCACAAGAAAAAGGACAAACTAGACAAGACCATGTATAGACCAGTTTCAGAATTGACAACAAGGTCAAAGATATGTGAAATGGTAATAGCAAAACAGCTACAACAATATTTTAATGGCATTTTTGATATGAGACTGTCTGCGTACAGACCCGGGTATAGCTGTAAATCAGTATTACTGTCGGCTTGTGAGAAATGGCGCAAAGCATTGGATGAAAATAAGAGTGTCGGTGCTATTTTGATGGATTTATCAAAGGCATTTGATTGCCTCCCCCGCAAGCTTATTACCGAAAAACTTCGAGCATATACTTTGGATGAAAGTGCTATCAGCCTTCTAGGCGACTACTTGTCTAATAGAAAGCAATGTATTCAACTTAGCTCAGCTTACACCAGTGATTTTGTGTATTTGTCCAAGGTTGTTCCCCAGGGGTCGGTTCTGGGGCCACTCCTTTTCAATGATATTTTAAAATTTGTGTCAAACTGAGATCTTGCAAATTTTGCACATGACAATACTTTAAGTTTTTCTCATAATGATTTTGTATCGCATCTACCATTTTCGCTTCAAAATCCTAGTTTTTGACAAAATGATGGTTGTAACCCCCATTTTAGCTCAAAAACCAAGATTTTATCTCAAAATCCCAGTTTTTTACTTCAAAATCCATGATTTTGAAGCAGTTTGTCCACTTGATTCAAAATCCTATATTTTGAACCGGTAACTATGGTTTTGACTCGTAACTATGGTTTTATAAAATGTACGTAAAATGCATGTAAACAGTACATACCTGGAATCGAGGTTCTCAACACCTACCATTTTGGAAATGCATAGCAACAGTAACTATCATTTTAGCTACGCCCTAAAAGCATGAAAAAGTATCAAAATACCAGTTACAACCGCTATTTTGACAAAATCTATTATTTTAAGGCTAAAATAGTAGTTACCGACAAAATCTAGGTTTTTGAGCTAAAATGGGGGTTGTAACCATGATTTTGTCAAAAACTAGGATTTTGAAGCTAAAATGGTAGATGCGATACAAAATCATATATTTTGTTATAAAATGGGGGTTATAATTTATATTTTGATAAAATCTATGATTTTGAAGACAAAATGGTAGTTCGGAGAACAAAATCTATGTTTTTGAGTCAAAAACTATGATTTTGTCGACAAAATATAGGTTTTTGATTCAAAATCATAGATTTTTTATAAAGTGGACAAACCGCTTATAGACGTCAGCTGAATGTGCTGAAACGCATGAGTCATATGTTGTCTTTAGACTGCAGAAGAGCAGTCTATAACTCCTTCATTTTATCAACATTTAATTATTGGCCACTAGTATGGCATTTTTGCAGTAAGAGTAACGAAAAGAAATTGGAAAAACTCAACCACCGTGCCCTACGTTATGTTTATCGTGATTTCTCCAGCAGCTATGAGGCTCTCTTGGAGGGGGAGAAGGGAGCTCCCTTCACCTTCAACGGGTCAGGCTCATAGCTGCTGAAGTACACAAGATTCTCAGTAACAACACACCAGGTTACCTGTGCACGTTAATCAAACGCAAAGAGAGTAAATACAGTTTTAGGTATACCAATCAATTCTGCATCAATTCTGAAAGACGATTTCCACCCTGCCAACACCTATTTCCAATTTCTACGTAGCGGACGCCGTCTTCAGACTTTTATGCCGATGCCTCCATCATGATGTAATCAACATATCAGACTTGATATTTTGTCCGCCACGCTGAGATGTTGGTATCATGGTGATATCACAAATTCGATATTTTCAGACTCCATGTGACACCTGTAACGTAATTCACTGCCCCCCCCATAAATCAGTGCCCTACCCTATTATGTTGGACGGAATAAGCCGCACAAGGAGCAAAACCAATATTCAGGATACAATAGAACCATTTCTAACCCGGGCACTGGTTTATAGGTACATTCAGTTACACTACACCTGGTATGTGAAAACCCGGCCAAAGTCACTAGGGAGTGACATAGGCCTTGATCATAACTGCTCTTTGTTGCACAATCGACAAGGCTTTATTTGCCACTAAAAGACCGTGTTTTTTCGTTGTGATGACACGCCCCACATAACCTATCATCCCTGTGATAATATATCGGGTGGCCCAGAAAAAACGATAACACTTTTTAAACTAGAATAATTCAAAAACTATCGTACCTATCACTTTGAAATTTTACAGGAAGTAAGATAGGGATGTTGACAACTCCACCCCAAATTGCAGGTCAAGAGTGTAAAAATTGTGAAAATTATACGACATTTTGAAAATTTTCGGTCAAGACAAGAAATGCCGGTCTGAGAAGTTATATCAGACCTACCCCAGTTCACATGAACAATGGAAAATGTGTCCCCCGTCTTGCTGAAAAAGACGACACACAAGCAGACTGACTCAGAACTATCTGGTGGAGGCAACTCCTCACTTTATAAGGAAGGGTGAGTGGCCGCCACTGTCACCAGACGTGAAACCTATGGATTACGCCGTGTGGAACAGTCTCTCGGAAAAGGTTTACGAAAGGCGGACGAAACCATTCACGGAAAATGAACTGAATGAGAGAATTCGGGCGAAATGGGCAGAAATAAGCTTAAAGAAATAAGAAATTAGAGTTCCGGGTGGAAAAAGCGCTTGCGTGCCGTTTTTAAGCAAGACGGGGGACACATTGTCCATTTTTCATGTGAACAGAGGAAGGTCTGATATAACTTCTCGGACCGGCATTTCTGGTCTTGACCGAAAATGTTCAAAATGTCATAATTTTAACAGTTTTCATGCTATCGACCTGCAATTTAAGCTGGAGTTGTGAAACATCCCTATTCTACTACCTGTAAAATTTCAACGTAATAGGTACAATTGTTTTTTGAATTATTCTAGTTTAAAAAGTGTTATCGTTTTTTCTGGGCCACCCGATGTATGATATAAAAGGAGAGGTCGGCAAATTTTCGAACCCAACCGGGGTCTTCTTCAGGCAGGCACTTTCTTGCAAAATACTAAAGAAAAGACTGAGCTGAATTTTATATGTAGATCTGAAGTATCCTGAACAAACAGGGCGTGTCAACAATTAAGGTTGAATAGAGGCCAAGCGCCATAATTGGTTGCTAGACCTGATTACAAGAGGAGAGTGTATGTAATTAGTGAGAGGTTGATTAGGCTGAAAGAAAAGAGTTAAATCATGACAAGTGTAATTTCTAATGAGCAAACGTATAACATGTAAAAATGAAATGAAGAGCGATTAAAAATATGGAAAGAAGGTAATTAGTGGCAAAGACACTACCACCTACACAATAAACAGAGTATGGCGTAGGACAAAAATGAATAGATAGAAAGAAAGGCTAGGTGAACGGCAACTGCAAATCCCTGATCAATGAAAAGAATAGGGAAAGGGCAATGAAAGACAAAGGCCTAAACTAGAAAGGGAGCCACGTGCTCTCCAGGAAAAAATGAAAAAATAAAAGAAGGCCTACTAAGGGGAGAAAAGGGAAAGGAAACAAATGCCGAACTTATATATACATGTAATATATAGGAAGTCAACTTCCAGAATTTCGCAAATTTTCGACCCCAACCGGGGTCTTCTTCAGGCTGGCACTTTCACGTCGAGCTACCAGAAGTGTAATGAGCTGGAACGCCACGTCGTTGGATTTTTTCTGTATATAGGGAATTTGGCTTTTTAGACGCCCGCGGGATTAATCATGTTATTTCGACCACCACCATTGACAAAATTGACCTGTATTGTCTCGTGAACTGTGACAGGGATCAACGCACGCGAAACATCAAAGTCTATTCAATCCATATGTGGCCATAGAGATCATAACCATTCGAATGTAATCTTACAACAGCGGTCTTTGTTTGGCGGACTTGCGTTCGTGTTTACACCTGTTTTACGTTTTCTGCACATGCGTATCTTCCCCATGTGCTGACCCCGGGCAGGCTTGAACGTATTAACCGCGAGTCGGAGCCCCGTGTATCACACACACCCGAACCATCTCTCCATGGTTCAGGTGTGTGTGCATTCGAGAACTTGAGCAGAATGTTCCTCATATGCCGATCCTCTGTTATCGACCCTGCAATTAGATCCACACACAGGCCTAGGCCTACTCATATCTCTAAGCCCCCTAAACCTAAATCAACACTGGTTCCGATTCCTCTGGATGTTTGTGACATTTACGTGTAAACTACTCTGTTGCCATTCCTCGCACTTGAAGCCTCGGTTTCCTGTCACCGCACTTAAAGCGCGTCTGTGTGCATAAGATTTTCTATCTCGTGGCGGCCGACGTAACCGTCGGCCTTTAGCCACCCTCTGTAGGTTTACAGACGCGATTTCTATGCAATGACGCACTACTACAGTGGAACCTCTCTATTAAGGACACCTCTGGGACTGACAAATGCTGTCCTTAATTGAGAGGTGTCCTGATTATAGAGGTTGAAATGAATAGAAATGACCAGGTTGGGACTGATCATTGGTGTCCTGATAAGAGAGGTGTCCTCCTGGATTTATTTTTTCCCAATTTTTGGATGTGAAAGCCACATGCACTGTCTAACACATCACGCTTTAATTATTCAAATCGACCAACATCCCTGTCTTCCACAGCAGTTCAAAGAGGATAGGGTATTGGTCGTGAAATATGACGACCAATATGGCTGCACAAATTTCATGCAAATTATACTAATTCTGTGCTAATTAGAGAATGAATCACATGGGAATCCTCTATACCCCAGCGGTAATTCATGTTCAATGCATCAGTTTCAACGCATGCTCGACAAAACTGTTCAAATCGGTATATTTGAATGATCTAAAGGCCTGTCTACACGATCATACATTTGTTCAAAACATCCTCATACATTTGTATGACGATGTTCATGGACAGATATTTGATTGTGTAGGCTGTTTTCCCAACAAACTTGAACAGCAACCAACATGTATGATGATGTTCAAATTTGTATGATGATGTTCATGGACAAATGTATGATCGTGTGGACCGTTTTCCCAACAAACCTGAACATGTATGATGATGTTCAAATTTTTAGCTGCATGTTTCATCTTGCCAATGCAAAACACCCCCCCCCCCAAAAAAAAAATGTGTGATGATGTTCAGGGACAAATGTATGATCGTGTGGACGGTTTTCCCAACAAACTTGAACAGCATCCAACATTATCCTTTCTCCATCATACTTCATCATACAATGTCCATGAATGTTGGACTGTAGATCGAAATCCGCAACAAACTTGAACATCATCATACAAGATTATGATGCTGCTTTGAACAATGTATGATGATGTTCAAAATTTTAGCTGCATTGTCACAAGACAGAAATCGACAAACAAGCTTGGACATCATCATACAAATGTATGATGATGTTTTGAACAAATGTATGATCGTGTAGACGAGCCTTAAGTTACCAATTTGGCATTCAGACTGTTGCCACGCTTAAAAGAATGAGTTGAAGGACGGTACCTTACATGATGAATGGTTGCTCACGCTATAACACCAGTCTGATCACGTTGATTCCCGATTCCGCCGCCAGGGGAGGGATACTGAGGGATACCCCATGCATACAGTGGCACTTTAAGCTTGACCGTATAAAATTCAAAACCTGTGGGATTGACATTTCCTTATGACATGCAATGAATGTTGATTCCAGAGGTGTCTATCGGTTGTAAGAAAACAGAAGGCAAATCTTACACTGGTTCCTTGCAGTGGAGGAGAAAGGCAAATACTGCGTGCACGGGTTTAATTTGTTTCTGTAGCACGTGAAATACGTGCCAGTCCAACCTCTGCAAAAATCCTGACAATGGAAAGAAGGAAGGGGAGCCGGGGTGGTGTAGTGGTTCGGGCCTCCGACTAGTGGTCAGAGGGTCCCGGGTTCGAATTCCACTGGCCGTGAGACTTTGGGCAAGTTTCTTTGCCTCACTGGCCTCTCTCCACCCAGGTGTATAAATGGGTACCGGTCGGAAATGCTCGAATTGCAGCGCTGAAAGGTTTCAGGATAGACTTTGGTTAAAGTGTAAAGTCAGATGACACCTCTACCGTTGTTGATATCAGACTATAAACCCAAACTTTAACTTTTTTTTAAGCCGTGGTGTTACACGAATTCCGGGAGAGACTGGGATTACTGTGATGTACCCATGTGTCCAAAAACGTGACATGGAGTCTTCTCGAGACCCTCCTCGTTGTGGGTATTTTTGTCGGCGGAAAAACACGTGTCAAGAATCATTAAAACATGGGGGACATCAAGAAATAAGATGAGGTGCCGGTGTAACGTTTTTCAGTGAGGCCCGTGAGCCAGTGTGGCAATACAATAGACTGATGGAATAAGCGGCGACTGGACAATGGGCGACACACAGAGAAACAGCGAGTTCGTTTTCCAGTGTGTTGCGAACAATGGGAATCACACAGAAAAACGGCCGCACTGAAGAACGTTACACCTGTATTTCTCCGCACTTATTGAGGAATATTTATGTTAAAAAGAAGAGCAAAAAATAAATCACATTTCCTTGTTCAACCGTTTTACCCATTTCTTTTTCCCCCAGAATAAAAATGTCACCCTATCCATTTGTGGAAACAAAGAATCACAGGGAAAGTTTTCTTTATCCATTTGGATAAAAGTACATTAGATTGTATGAATAACGGGTATCATACGGATATTCAATGGAAACCCAAAAAAGATGCAGTAGCAGCAGTCACGAAAGGTATAATTAACAGGTAAACAACTGTCGTAACGCACGCCTGAATCGTGCCCCAGTTATACAGTAAATATAAAAGTTCAAGGAACTGTTCATCAACTCTAAAAGATACGTCAGTGCTAGCCCCATGTAATAATAATCGCGGACAATGTTGTGTTGAGGGGCAAAGGATCGAATAAGATAGGGTATCTGAATAACAGTTCCCGGCAGGTCTAGCACGACAAAAACGATTACAACTGCTACAACCCGGACTGTACCGGCAAGTTTCTTGTTTCCAGCCTTGCCTCCACCGCCTGCGTGACTTGTTAAACCTGATTCTTTCAGAGCAAAGACGATGCGATAGGTAAGATAAATCAAAATGAGCGCAGGCGTAAAAGACCTCAGTATGACGTACGTACTTGTCATGATCATTCCGAAGTCTATATTGTAATAGATGGGTAACCAAGAAGGGGAAGGGAAATAAGATTTGGTACACGGATCATAGTTCCAGGTGATTTTGCCAATGAACATGTAAACCATAAAGTAGCAAAAAGACAACAAACCGCTGATAATGCACGCAAGACGTGCATTCCTGATCGTACAAAGTGACGCTGCCCTCAGAGGTTTGCAGACGACTATGAAGCGTTCTATTGCGATACTTATTGTGACGTACACTGACCACATTTTAGCTACGCAATACAATGTGTACAAATACGAATGTGCAACTATGTGGAAAGTCCTTAATTCCCTAAGTACACCGAAATACCAATGGATTCGGTAGGTTGGGGTGTAGAGCAACTTAAACATGAGGAACATGGTGTCTGCCACGGCGAGACACCTTAGATACACTGTCGTGGACGTGAAGGGCCTCTCCCGTCCAAGCGTTACGATGGCCAAGCTGTTACTGATGACACCAAAGACGACGACGATTGGCAACAAGAAAACATTCACAACAACTAAGAAGAAGGTGTATTGGCTCTCATGCATTGACGTGCGTGAATAACCTCTGCATTTGGGGCCAAAATTGCCATCTTCAGCGACGGTAGCGTAAGCCATTGCGGCGAAGGTTGTGGTTGTAAAAGTTTCCATTCGACTTTGTGTAGTTAGAAAAGTTCATAATGATTGTCATCATTGAATAGAGCTGTACAAAAGCACAGGTAAAATGTGAACAACAGGAACATGAAACGAATTGATTTCCCGATCCAGTAACTTTGTAACGTTGCACTCGCTCTTGCAAACTGTCGATGTGCGTCAGAACCACCGTTCACTCCTTCGTCATGTGTTATTATGCCTTTTTTGCCCATTTCATATCACATCCAGCATGCCTACCAGGCCTTCGGCAATAGTATTACATCGAATATCTACTCAGCAGTCTTGGGTTTCAAAATCCAAGCAACCGTTAGACACAAACAAATCACAAGTTTGCCGTTGGTATTTTTGATGACGTATTTTTTTGACGTAACCTAACTAAAGGGATGCATATAAAAGCAGACAATCTGTGTATTGGCCGGGTTTATTTGCACAGCAGCTGTGTATCCAAGGAAAATTAAAGCCACTGGATGCATAACCACTTAGTCACGAAACTCACGACTTCGAATATTTGGGATATTCTACGTCGTGATTCAGGCTATGCCGTTCTGTACGGGAAATCTGCACCGCTGAGAAGTACAGAATGTTTTCACTGCTTGTGAAGCTCTGGGAGCAGGACATCATTTAAAAAGTATCCTGTCGTGAACTTCCAATATTCTAGATGACATTCATACCGTTGACCAAAAAATCTGACCACTTTTAAGGTCTTTAAAATTCGAAATTTGAAGGGCAGTAAAAACACGCCGCCATATCCCTGTACATCGCACTGTACATTGGTTTGTTGACTTCCGCATCGAAAGGTCACATGGGAGTTGATGGTTCGAAAGGTCGAGCTCATCTGCATAATTAATATAATTATCGGATGTTTCATCGTCACCAAAAGAATAATCTTTCGCCAATGCGCATGCGCAGAAGGCGTGTTTGAGCAATCGGAAACACTCGGCGATTTCCGTTGACAGGCGAGGCCAACGCCGAAAGTGACGTCATCAAAACATTATGGCAGCCAAGTTCGGCGCAATGCAAGATCGCGTCGAAAAAAAGAAATTAAACCTATGTGTTCTGGTCAGATTACAATCAAAATGGTCCAGTCACCTAATGTTTAATATGAACATTACAAATATTTGGTGTTAAAAGCGATTTCCACTGTAGGTTTTCGAGATATTCACAATAAAAGTGCGGCGTGTTTGACTAATTGATATGCAAATTTTCGTTATACACTAGTCCCGTGTGGAATAGGCAGGTTGTATCCGGTCGTAGAATCATAACATCTGTGTTATGTTCGGAGACCGGAGTTTTCGGTCTAATAACCACTGTGCCTCTAGAAGTACTGCGACATCTCCTTGTATGCACAGCAGACTCCGCATACTGTATAACAAGACTCCGCCTCCTTTCACTGTGTCAATAGGAGCAGTCTGCCGCGCGTATTGCCAAAAGATAGCAGCAAAGTTCACAGGAAAATCCACGTGATTAGTGCTCGATCAAGAATGAATGTGTCCGCTATAATATGCATTGAATTGGGCCGTAGTGACACCTACATGTATTGGTCAACTCACTGACAGCTCCTATTAGAGTTGTTGCCTATTCTTAACAGTTGAGGTGCCCAGCACTGCAGATGGAAATCTGACCAGACCTATTATTATTATAATCAGTTCAGTTAGGCCTACAGAGTGCCTTGACCCCAACTAAGGTCAGCTCATGGCCGAATGTCAACTGCTGATCAACTGTTGAATGCAGATGCCATTCACTACTGTCGCCAAAAGGGTGAATGAAATAATCCACATTTTTGCTTTCAAAATTTTAGAAAATCCCCACTTTGATAGGAAAATCCACAATTTTTTATATCAGAATCCGCCCAAAAAAAATAGAGGGTGGGCCGACCGATTAACGCATACTATACAGTATAGTATGCGTTAATCGGTCGGCCCGCGAAACTTGTTCGAATGGAAAATCGTTGAATATCCGCGTTCTTGGTCTATTTAGTTGATTACGCATCTCTCCACACAACACCATGTCAATTAAAATGAGTTTTCTACTGGTACACTATGGTCTTTCTTGTAATTCAATTCAATTCAATTCAATTCACTTTATTGCTCAACATTGAATAATGCATACAGAGCACAGAAAATACAAAAGTGTTAGCATTATTTATACATAGCGAACGGAGTAAGCAAGTACAGGAAACCAGAGGGCAGTGTTTATAACAATGAAAAAGATTTTTTCAAGTAGTCTGCTAATCTTATCAGTGTATTAGTGGGTGAATTCAGTAACTGCACAAATTTAAACATGTCAGGATTCGTAAAGAAGTACATCGGGATATATTTTCTCCTTAAATTCCTAAAAAATGGACATACTAAGACATGGTGATATTGAGTAGGCCTTGAAGAAATGTGACACGATGGTCAGTCACGCAAGCAATGAATGCAGACGAGTAGGCTCGAGCACTAATGAAATTGACCTCACCACAATTGATCAACCCGTCATCGGCGAGAATTATTGGCCTGAACCTGAATAATCAACGACTTTGCATTCGAACAGGTTTCGCGGGCCGACCGATTAACACATACTATACAGTATGTTCTACGCATAGTGATGACGTCATTTTTTCCCATAGTACAGCACGCACACTAATTTATGTCGAGTTAAGATTATACAGCAAGTTTCTGTGTGCACAGCGCTACCAAACCTGCCGAGATCTCCTACTGCCCGTAGTTCCGGAGGTCACCACTGCAATGAAAGCGCCGAACCTGACGTAAGCCTACACATGTATACACTTCAGGGCACAAAATCTGCCAGGGGTATATGATTAATGCGTGAGACGGCACTAGGCCTAGCTAACTTCGACGTGATGTAATCAGGGAGAGTATCTGATTACAAGGGTGTCTGATTAGGGCGTTGGACAAGTGCAGCGGCGGCCCCTGATGAAAGGCGGGAGTTATGTATTACTGCGCACCATGCAGTGTAAAATAGTACGTATTAAAACTGATATTTGGCCACTTATTAGAGTCGCTGTCATCGATTAAAGTGATACCATCAAACATTAGGTAAATTGGTATTATTTGAAGCCACCACAAGACCATCTTGACTAATCAAGGCCTCCAGTCACTCCGCCCTTCGAACTACGCTCCCTTAACCCTTGACGACCACCGTTTGTCATCCTGCTCGCAGACAGGTCGTTCCATGGACCGCACACACCCCCACCACTGTCAATGATAAATGCGTGTAATCCAATGTTTTGTGAATAAAACATGCATTAACGTATTAGATTATTCTTCATTTTGAGATTTTCATCGATCCAAACCTCACAATGTTCCTATCTTCGTCATAAACCGCGCTTTCAGTAACGTTTGGCTGCTTCAGCCGCCACGCTCATGGGCGGCAAATGCGAGCGATAAATGCTACGGTGGTCGGCAAGGGTGGATGGAGCGATAGTAGGAGTGACAGGAAGCCATGGTTGGGCAAGATGCCACAAGACAAATCCATGCTGACTTGACTTGTTTCAGGTCTCGCTGTATTGCAGTGAGGTCTCACTCTCCGATCGGCTGGCGTCGATGACACTAATCCCGAACAAAAGCTTATTTCTCAGAAAGTTGGTGGCGATTTTTTTAAATATTCGCCCAGCTCGCCAAGATTGCAGCCAAAACCGGTGCCAGAGGGACTCATTCTGGCGGCAACTTAATGGGCCACAGCCTCATTTAGGTTGTTCCAAAATGTCTGTGAGAGAAATAGGCCTGAGACAAATATTCCAGTTGTGAGGACATAGTCAAATAATTCTGCCTGCGTTTTTGTCAGCTAGCGAATCTTCAACCGTCTATATCTGGAAAACCATTGCTCCTACGTGTCTCTCGTCTCTGGAGTCGAGAACTTGTCCTGCATTTTTCTCCTCTTTCTTTTGGCGCTAGTTGGGAGCTCGTAGCTGCTTTCGTTTCGGAGATAGAGGCGTTTTGTCACAAACCGACCCAGAATCGTAACCAGTAGACAATCGGATGTTCTATTTGCACATTCTATAGAAACTCCGCTAGTGAACGGCCCGCTAGTCCCTAGCGGGAACTTGTCGCCCGATACCGTATCGGGGTAATAGGAGCAGTCAGCCGCGCATATTGCTAACAGATGGCAGCACAGTCTTAGCGGACCAAATGTACAGGAAATCTATTGTGATCGCTGCTCGATCGATAATGACTGGGTCCGCTAGATGCATTGAATTGGGCCCTAGTGACACCTAGTGGTCAACTCGCTGACAGCTCCTATTCTGGAGGCCGCATAGAACCGTCGATACGACCCCGCTGGTGAAGTCAGCCGATAAGCTGTTGGAAGTTTGCGTATCGCGCTGCCGTCGTGGGCCCCACAGGCATTTCCATTGTTCCCCCTCTCGGAATTTCGTAATAGTTTGCCCACTTGGCAAGGACATGCAATGACCTCGCTTATTTTACTCTCGCCGACAGTGCCGGCGGATTTCTATGCGACCTCTACTGCTAGCGGGCCGCTAGCTGTCTCATGAATTCATCATCAGTAAAATCATCGTACAGGTTAATTCTCGGACGTAACTTTCTACCGTGAGGCAAATCTTCACGAAAACCAAAAAATGCATCTGCTTCTACGTGCCACAGGTCGACGAATGATCATCTACAATTACAACTCTTTCGGTCTTACATGACATGCTAAAAGACGCAATGGCAGCAGGGACATTTTGGTACCAACCATCTCCAGAAATACATTAGGTCCTGGAAATGAAGTTGAATTTCGTATTTCGTACTTCGTTTTTCGTCAGATTTGCGAAACCTCCCTATTACTGAGAACGAACGACGATGACGTTACACAGCATGTGCAAAACACTAAAAATAGCATCGTTGAATATAACTACTCGAGACAATTTATCCGAGAGGAGGGTACTTTCACGAAATGTTATCTTGTAATACACTTCTGATAGGATCTCTTTCTTACTTGACCGACGTAATGGCATTGGAGTGAGCGAATTATATCATGAGTAAGAGCAAGCATACATTCGAGATGGGTGCACTTCGGCTCAGACACTGTTTACGCGTTGACAGACTGACAACCTGACATCCTGACAGACGTCACATTTACGCCCATATAACCTCTCTGCCCCAGGCAGGGAGGCAATACCGGTGTAACGTCGATCAGTGTTCCCCGTATTTCCATGTTTTTCTTATTGTTTCCCTCCTGACGGATTAAGCGGCAACTAACTCAACAATAACCATTCTAGGCCGCATCTATTGTTGGGGAACACTGAGCTACAGAAACACTCACCTATGTTACACCTGGTTCCTTTAAGACAGTAAAACGAGCTATCCAAAGTTCATCCTTAGGCCAAGTCAAAATAATATAATTAGATTCGCGTCCTTTTTTTCTCAGATGAGTGGGGAGGGGGAGGTTTTTATTTTTTATTTTTACTAGTTTGAGGCTGAAAAGACATGTCAAAATCAAATTTAAAAAAAATCAGAGATTGCCAAAATTTTGGGGAGGTGTAGGAAATGCATTGTAAAATCGTTTTGCATTTTTGCACTTTTGGGGGGAGGGAGGGGACGCTAATCTAATATATTTTTTTACTTGGCCTTAGCAGGGGAACGAGAAGATCTGGGCCGACCGCACCAAAAGTCTGATAGTGCTTTCGTTGCCTATCGGCGGTTAAGTTAATAGAGAGGTTCCGCAACGTCACGAATTCCGAATCACGAAAAGATTTCAGGACGTTGATGACGTTACGTCAAGACGCCGTTTCTTCGTCAAAATCCGTGGTGGTCCGACTTTCGGCCTTGTGAACGATGTGACAACCTCTTTTTAACACCGCGTCATTACCTTACACAGATATTTCAAGTATTTATTCCACCGCTAAAGTATGACAGGTATATCCAATTTACACCTGCATGTTTAGAAAAGCCCCAAAACATATTTTTTGTTAATGAAAATTAGCAATTCGTATTAAATTCGTAAACTACCTACGAAGATTTACGGCCATCGTCGTCAAGACGCAATGAATTTGCACGACGTCACGAAAGAAACGCAACGTCATACGTCAAAGTGGTGACGTCATAGTCGAAGCATATTCGTATTTCGTAATTCGTAGACGTTGCGGAACCTCGCTAATGGGAAAATGCGTTATAACTAACTGCCGATAGGCGCCGGTAGCACTATCGGACTTTCTGTGCGGTCGGCCCTCGTCTATCTAACTTAGTTTATTGTACGCCAGCTTGTACTTGATCAGAAGTACATGTATCAATCAATCTCAAACATCGCTGTAACACCCGAACGTAGAAATCACCTGTTTCAAGATGTTGGAGAACCTGCGGAGAAGCAGTAGGAGATGATTGTTTCTGAATGCATCACAATACTGGTATTATGATAACCTCAAGATCGCGATGTTGCATACGACAGGAAACCACAAGCTCAGACCGAACGCTGTCCTGATTAAAAATACTGGGACAGACGCAAGCAAATGCATAAAACCATCATGGCGCCCGTTGGTCTATATTTAGCTCGGCGTCGGTCTATGGCTCTTGGAGCTGTAGAATGACGTCACTAGCCGGGAATCCGGCTTAGATCATTTGCTTTCACCGGTCTTCGAATGCAAGCTGCCAAGAAGACCTGGTACCAGTCTACCACAAGCTCGAAATCCGGAGACATTTGATCATTCAACCACTAGGGAGGTTTAGAAATCAAACGTGAACTTTAAGACAACGTTATTTTTCACACTACACATTACCCAGATTTTATATTCCATTTTCGGTACAAAAATTGCGTTGTTAACGTTTACGTTTATCGCTTGATTTCTAAACCTCCCTACTAACGCGATTTTCGTACGTATTAAAACGTTTTCCGCTGAAAAAACCTTTCCTACCGGGCTAGAAACATCTATCTTCTCGGACTTCCTTAGTTCACCTGTGCAAAGATTTCAACACCTCGTGAGAGTAGTAACCATTTTGCGCGTTAGCATTATAACATGGATTTAAAACTTTTGATCATTTTTGTGCTCTTCCGCTCCTATTCTTTACTGCCCGTGGATACTGGTAACCAGAGAAACCAGGACAAGGATAATACTGCGAGTGGGACAAAGAATGCTTGGGTCAAATCCACCGATTTTGAAGAAAGCTTGTCTGATCTGAAGCAACACTCGGATCAGGTACTCATCAGGCGAACACGAGAATTGAGCGATGTGGTGCAAGGTAAGTGTGTGGTCTACTATGTTGTAAGAAGTGGAATGCACAATACATGTATGCAGGTCGGTTTAGATAAAGGTTGAGGTTTATTACGGCGCAGTTTTTACGAACACTCAGCATGGGTATCTTTGAAATTGTGTCATTTTTCTATCGATGTACCCATGATCTCTTCCCTTTGAAATTCCCAGTGCTTCTCTTTAAAGGTGCTCTAGATCGTACTGCAAACAATACAGTCTGTTTATTTACATGGTTGATTATAATAGTTATTTTTCCTCGGATAGGCGACAGCACCGTGTATACTAAAACATTAATGTTATATATTTTTATATCTATCTTGATAAATATTCTTGTAACTGAAATATATTTATGATTTTACGCTCAAAAACAAACAAAATGTTGTGAAAGGCGAGATTTAATTCAATTTTATCTGATTTGTTAGTGCCAGAATTTTTGACAATAGGTGGCACACCGTAATGTTTACAATTCGAACTAAAGCACCTTTAAATGCGCGAAATGCCAAGGCCCACATTTTGTCGGTCTACAGCAAAATGATTTCCTGAATAACAACAGTGTAGCAAAATCGTTTACAGTACGAAAGGATATTATGAAATACCATGACCTGTTCGAGTGCGTCGTACGAACCTCACTTCCGGTACCTTCAAATCTCTCTGCGAAGAAGCCACTTTAAACGCCAGGCAAGTTTAGCTGGTCAAAGCACGGTGGCGTTTACATCGAAAAATTGTTGTAAAATCATCCCTAAATTTCTTACAAACGATGAAATAGAGATAAAAATTGATGGCACTGTTTGTAGCGATCAGCATTACCGAGACGACATACGAAAAATCACGTTGCTTTATTTGATAAGCTGTTAGTTGCTGACCGTGGAAGAAATACCATACTGTGAAGTGCAATAAGAAAGGCAGGAGTAGGACGAGAAAGGCTAGGGTCACCGCCATTATCATTAACCCCACAGAATTATCTTCTTTCACGCTCACGCTCTCCTTGAGTGCTACATCCTTCTTCCTGGCGCTAAGTTTGTACATAATCGTAGAATTACACAGCACGAGAATGAGAAAAGGAATCACAGACGACATCAGTGTATGGGAAAGATCATAGCTAGCGTAGACGGTGTCGGGTACCAGCATTTCACAGATGAATGCACGCCGTCCTTCTCTTCGGGGCACCCTGCTGTACAGGAGATCCGGTAACGCGAAAAGTGCAAATAAAAGTGTCATGATTGCAAGATGAATTTGTGCTCCCCTACGGGAGATCCATGCAGATGCTTTCAAAGGGAAGGCCACCGCAACGAACCGTATGCCGGAGATAGAAACAACAGTCCACGAGTTCATCTCTGGGATAAAATTTACCAGGAAGCTGAGGACAGCGCAAAATGGATCGCCAAGATTGAAGACAAAGTATGCCATGGAATTTTCTGTCATGATAACGGAAATTGCCAGGATCAGCGCGATGTCTAATACAGCCAACAGCCGGAGATACAGACAACTGATTTGTTTCTTGTACTGTGGTAAGGATAGAACGATCAAGACCAAAACATTGTTGACGCAGCCACAGACAGTCAGTGTTGGTGCGATGAAGCGAGAGTTGATGGCAAGAAGATAATCCAGAATGTCCAGCGATTCGGATTCCCTTTCGGTAGCCGTTGCTTGCGTTATCGACATTTCTACCAAATAAAAGTGGCAATACTGAATGGCTTGTAACTTTTCTCAGACACTTGTTATACAATTCGTATCCATTCCCATTAAATCCAGTTAGGCGTTCGATCCAGGTGGTGGTAAACCTACGCAGGGGGCCGTGTTGGCGGTACACCGTGTTTTTAGTCGTCTCTCAAGAGACAAACAAGTTATTTATAATCCCTATCGACAATGTAGAAATAAGTATATTAAATATAGGTATGAGATTTATTGGGACTCAGATATAAAACTGTGCATGATACAGTGTTGATCTGTCAAAGCTGAGGCATGAAATTTAAGCATTATCAATAGCCCTTGCAATCCAATTACATAATGTAGTTTATTTACAAATCGATGTCGTCCCTCAATCAGGCATCGTCCACTGCAGGGATTTTTACCTCGCTCCTCTTCGTCCACTCACAGAAACCCCTGCTGAAATACCAACATCCAGCGAATCAGGTGCGGCTGTTCCGTACTCCAGCTGTAGTTCTAAATATATGCATGTGCATGGTGGGTTGAACCCAGTAAAGTACATGAAAAGTGCCCAGGTACTTGAAATTTGGTACTTACTGGCGTCCAACCCGCCATGCACATGCATTGTATGTGATTGTGCGGTAGCTTTAAGGGCGGCTATTTTTAGGACTGGGTCAAAAGTAGTTCCAACATGGATGCCTCCAATTAGTGTCTGGAATTCCCCTAACTCAACAACTTTATGGTTGATTTTTTTTGAGAAGGGTTCACTAGTCCGAAGGTTCAGTAGTCCGAAGGTTCACTAGTACGAAGGTCCACTAGTCCGCAGGTTTAGTAGTCCGAAAATTAAGGTTCACTGGTCCGAAGGTTCACTAGTCCGAAGGTCCACTAGTCCGAAGGTTCAGTAGTCGGAAAGTCCACTAAATCGATGGTCCACTAGTCCTAAAGTTGATTAGTCAATTGGATGGGTTCGGCAGCGGATGTGTTGTGAGCTAAAAGTAGATGAGGGTGGGATGGGGCGACTGGATGGGTCAGAATTAAANCGCCGACGCTACTACAATGGTGTCGACGTCATTGCCTGCGATCGAGGCTTGTGATTGGTTGGGAGTGGGTTTCTCTTTGGCGCTAAAACATTTCACGTTACGTCTAGGTCAGATCGGTGGCTCATTTCCTTTAAGAAATGTGAACAAATCAACTCTTTTTTCCCAGATAGCTTGAGTCCTCCAGACAGTCAAAGTCCGATGCGTTTCCACATTGGTATTCCACTTCATTAACAGAGATGTTAAAACCAAACAGTGAGTCAAATTAAGGATAATTAATTGACTCATAATTTCAGTCATTTGACTGGGCTCGAATATTATGGCCGCCATCTTGAAATCCTTTGTTTTGAGCTCGAAATCGATAGGCATCTTCCCCTGTGTTTGACCATTTACACCACTTCGGACTAATGAACCTTCGGAGTAGTGCGATGTTCCCGATTTGTTGCCTTTACGCTGTGATACAGCCAAGTTGAAGGGTAGCAGCACGTACATTAAAGACTTAACTACATTTTGGTTGCTCGTTTGTACCACACACTTGTACGAGTGGACCTGTACATTTGCACAAAAGTGGGGCATTGTTTTATCATATATTGCATAGGTGGTGCATGCTGACTTCGTACTTTGTGCATATTCAGGATCTCTGCACTTCATAGAGTATGATGTGCAGTGCAAACTTAATTAAAACTATTTCCATGCCTGCTTTTGGAGACACCACTTCTTGACGTAAACTTAAAAGTTTCGTATACCCTTAAGGAAATAACTGCAGTACGACTGACTGAACAACAAAAATACATCAAAACTACATGTACATACCTAACTGCTCAAGTTAAATGAGTTATTTTAATGTTTTTTATGGGCCATATTCATAATGGGTGTTTAAGACTTAGACGCGTGTAACTTCACTAAAAGCACACACTTCCACCATGCATTTGACGAAGTTACACGCGTCTAAGTCTTAAACACCCTTTATGAATATGGCCCTAAATGTTTAAAAAATCCAATGACATCAAATGTGGTCTTCTCCGCTGCCTGACATGGTTGCCAGGGTGTGTAGTCATCCTTTTAAAATTCTCATGAACTGGAAATGAGTGATCCGATTTTCATGCGGTTTTCAGTTTCATGCTTCCTGATTAATGCTCAACAGTATTTTGCAGAAAACCAGAAGTGGCTGAAACCCTTTCAGGTAACCTTTAAATACCATGATCTGTTAGAATGTGTCATACGAAGCTCCCACATACTACCTTCAAATCTTTCTTAGACTGGTACCCGGTCTTCTGGGCAGCTTGCATTCGAGACCGGTGAAAGTAAAGGGCGGCGCACACGAGCGACAATTTTGACCGATTTGTCGGCCGACTTGGCTTCCGACCGCCAAAGCGACAAGATTTGGCGCTTCTGATTGGCTGATGTCTAGTCGCACCACCAGTCTCGTCGGCGGTCGCCCAGATTTAGTCGCTCGTGTGCGCCGCCCTTTAGTGATCTACAGCGGATTCCCGACGAGTGACGTCATTCTACAGCTCCAAGAGCAATAGAGCGACGCCGAGCTAAATATAGACCAGCGGGCGCCATGATGGTTACATGTATATGCATTTGCTTGCGTCTGGCAGGGTTGTTTTAATCAGGATAGTGTTCGGTCTAATCTTTCTGCGAAGAAGCCGCTTTAAAGTAGTCATGTACCATAAATTGCGGACCATGTTTACATGGCGTCAGTGACGTCGCAATGCATCAGCATGTGTTGGATGCACTACGGNTTTCGGTACACATCTAAATATAGACCAGCGGGCGCCATGATGGTTACATGTATATGCATTTGCTTGCGTCTGGCAGGAGAGTTTTAATCAGGGTAGTGTTCGGTCTAATCTTTCTGCGAAGAAGCCACTTTAAAGGACCATTTAGGCAGCGAGCTTAGCGCGCAAGCTCAGGGTGTCACACACATAAGGATTTTCGCTCAAATCTTGATGTTTAGTGCATTTTACTTGCAAAACATGTCGCAGTCAGATTCTCTTGCCAACCACTCGGTGTAGCGAGCACATCAAGTTTAGCTGCCTAAAACTCGGTGGCATTTACATCGAAAAACTCGGTGGCATTTCTACCAAATAACAGTGGCAATACTGAATGGCTTGTAACTTGTTATACAATTCGTATCCATTCCCATTAAATCCAGTTAGGCAATCGATCCAGTTGGTGGTAAAGCCTACGCAGGGGCCGTGTTGGCGGTACACCGTGTTTTCAGTCGTCTCTCAAGAGAAAAACAAGTTATTTATAATCCTTATCGACAATGTTTAAATAAGTATATTAAATATAGGTATGAGATTTATTGGGACAAAGATATAAAACTCTGCATGATACAGTGTTGATCTCTCAAAGCTGAGGCATAAAATTTAAGCATTATCAATAGCCCTTGCAATCCACTTACATAACGTAGTTTATTTACAAATCGATGTCGTCCCTCAATCAGGCATCGTCCACTGCAGGGGTTTTTACCTCGGTCCCCTTCGTCCACTCACACAAACACCTGCTGAAACACGAACATCCAGTGAATCAGGTGCCGCTGTTGCATACTCCAGCTGCACTCAATGTACTCTCCACAGAGAAAAAAATCCATTTCGAATAGAGACAAAATTGTTTGAAAACGTGTTTGAAATACATCTTATCTCATGTGGAGATTGAATTCATCTCAGGATGAGAGTTTCTGTTTCGGCTTGACACGATTTCATCTCTTAAAAATTAGGATACGTCATTTGTCTCCAGTAGAGACTAACGTATCTAAGGCTGAAACAACGAGTACTCTAAAATCTCTCATCGAGATCACAGTTATCTCAGGATGAAAACCTACCATTTCAGCTGGATACGAACATGTCTCATGATTATTTATTGAAATGTCAGCGATCTCGGGGTGAGATCTTTGTATCCAGTCGAGCAGCACATTGTCTCCAGTTGAGACTTATTCACCTCTACCTGATAGTGATAGGATTTCAAATATGCATGGACGCAGTGCCCCTAAAGGATAGTTCCTTTAGGGGTAGGTCCCTTAGGGTTAGGGTTAGGGTTAGGGCTCAGTAAATGGCGTGTAATTATGGACATTAACCCTAGCGAACCCACGGGGTCAAATTTAGCCCCACCTATTTGGTTTTCCGGATCACCCAAAGAAAACTTCCGAGGCCGAGCGTGAGCCCCCGTAGCGTAGTGGTTAGAGCGTAGGACTATTTAGGTTTAGCTAGCATGTAGGTATACACAGGTTCGAATCTGCGTAACGGCCACTATGCACTCTCTGCCAATACTTTTTTCTTTTATACTTTTTTTGCTGTTCCCGTTATATACAACCAGTGCTGTTCTTTTGCAGTACTGCTATTATAGATTTTATGTCTCAAATGGAGACAAAAACGTCACGCCCTGCGGACAAGCTGTTGGAGATGCGTTTTGTCTCCATTTGAAATGGATTTTTTTCTCTGTGTCATGATCCTACTCAATAACTTGGAGAATAACAAATTTCGTGGTTTTACCCATATTACCTTAAAGTTTTGTATTTTACATAGTCACTTACGTTTTTCAATATTGACTGGATTTTATCACACTGGCTCTTCGAATATATAATAGAGATTCTTATTATTTTTTATTGTTTTTATGAGTCATACTTATTTAGCATACCAAATTTAAGATGTTGTTTCTACATGACAACCACACAACTTGGTATCAATGGCTGTCCAGGCGGTGGCATCCTGACTTATCAGGTCTTTTCCTGTCTTTTCTACGTCTTTCCATGTGCGGTGAGGAAGGGGAGCGAGCACTAAGAACGCCTGATTTCTCAGGATGAGGCGGTGGGTTCATGAGGTCAAATGTGCTATCGAGAAATTCAAATATTGCTCTCCGAATCCATATTAAGGAAATAACTGCAGTACGACTGACTGAACCAGAAAAATACATCAAAACTACGTGTACTACTTGTACACCTAACTGCTCAAGTTAAATGAGTTATTTTAATGTTTGTTATATGTTTAAAAAATCCAGTGACATCAAATGTGCTCTTCTCTCCGCTGCTTGACATGATTGGCAGGGTGTGTAGTAATGCTTTTTAAATTCCCATAACTTGGAAATGGCTGATCCGATTTTCACGCGGTTTTCAGTTTCATGCTGTCTAAATAATGCTCAACAGTATTAGCAGAAAACCAGAAGTGGATGAAACCCTTTCAGGTAACCTTTAAATACCATGGTCTCTTCGAATGCGTCATACCAAACTCCCACATACTAGGCCTACCTTCAAATCTTTCTGCGAAGAAGCCAATTTAAAGGGACCCTTTAGGCAACGAGCTAGTGGGCTCATATCAGTGTGATCAGTGTGAAACCCTACGTAGGTTGTCCCACATATACGGATTTTCGCTCAAATCTTGTTATTTAGAGCATTTTACTTGCAATACATGTCGCAGTCAGATTCTCCTGCCAACCGATCGGTGTAGTGAGCTCATCAAAACTCATCAAAGCTCATCAAAGAGGCTGCCTGTAGCATCCCTTTAAAGGCCACGCAAGTTTAGCTGCCTAAAACTCGGTGGCATTTACATCGAAAAATTGTTGTAAAATCATCCCTAAATTTCTTACAAACAATGAAATAGAGATAAAAGTTGATGGCACTGTTTGTAGCGATCAGCATTACCGAGACAACGTACGAAAAATTACGTTGCTTTGTTTGATAAGCTGTTAGTTGCTGACCGTGGAAGAAATACCATACCGTGAAGTAAAGTAAGAAAGGCAGGAGGAGGACGAGAAAGGCTAGGGTCACCGCCATTATCATTACCCCCACAGAATTATCTTCTTTCACGCTCAAGCTCTCCTTCAGTGCTACATCCTTCTTCCTCGCACTAAGTTTGTACACAATGGTAGAATTACACAGCACGAGAATGAGAAAAGGAATCACAAACGACATCAGTGTATGAGAAAGATCATAGCTAGCGTAGACTGTGTCGGGCACCAGCATTTGGCAGTTGAACGCATGCCCTTCATCTCTACGGGGCACCCTGCTGTACAGGAGATCCGGTAACGCGAAAAGTGCAAATAAAAGTGTCATGATTGCAAGATGAATTTGTGCTCCCCTACGGGAGATCCATGCAGATGCTTTCAAAGGGAAGGCAACCGCAACAAGCCGTATGCTGGAAATGGAAACAACAGTCCATGAGTTCATCTCTGGGAGAAAATTTGCCAGGAAGCTGAGGACAGCACAAAATGGATCACCAAGATTGAAGACAAAGTATGCCATGGAATTTTCTACCATGATAACGGAAATTACCAGGAGCAGCGCGATGTCTAATACAGCCAACAGCCGGAGATAGAGACAACTGATTTGTTTCTTGTACTGTGGCAACGATAGAACGATCAAGACCAAAACATTGTTGACGCAGCCACAGACAGTCAGTGTTGGTACGAGGAAGCGAAAGTTGATGGCAAGAAGATAATCCAGAATGTCCAGCGATTCGGATTCCCTTTCGGTAGCCGTTGCTTGCGTTAACGACATTTCTACCAAATAACAGTGGCAATACTGAATGGCTTGTAACTTTTCTCAGACACTTGTTATACAATTCGTATCCATTCCCATTAAATCCAGTTAGGCGTTCGATCCAGGTGGTGGTAAAGCCTACGCAGGTGGCCGTGTTGACGGCACACCGTGTTTTTAGTCGTCTATCAAGAGACAAACAAGTTATTTATAATCCCTATCGACAATGTAAATAAGTATATTAAATATAGGTATGAGATTTATTGGGACACAGATATAAAACTGTGCATGATACAGTGTTGATCTGTCAAAGCTAAGGCATGAAATTTAAGCATTATCAATAGCCCTTGCAATCCACTTACATAAAATGTAGTTTATTTACAAATCGATGTCGTCCCTCAATCAGGCATCGTTCACTGCATGGGTTTTTACGTCGCTCCTATTCGTCCACTCAGACAAACCCCTGCTGAAATACGAACATCCAGTGAATCAGGTGCCGCTGTTGCATACTCCAGCTGCACTCAATGTACTGTCATGATTCTACTCAATAACTTTAAGGTAAAATGGGTAAAACCAAGAAATGTGTAATTCTCCAAGTTTTGTATTTTACAAATCACTGATGTCTTTTCAATATTGACTGGATTTTATCACATTGGCTCTTCGAATATCTAATAGAGATTCTTATTATTTTTTTATTGTTTTTATGACTCATACTTATTTAAGCATACCAAGTTTAAGATGTTGTTTCTACATGACAACCACACAACTTGGTATCCATTGCTGTCCAGGCGGTGGGTTCATGAGGTCAAATGTGCTATCCAGAAATCCAAATATTTCCCTCAGAATCGATATTAAGGAAATAACTGCAGTACGATTGTCTGAACAAGAAAATACATCAAAACTTCATGTACATACCTAACTGCTCAAGTCAAATGAGTTATTTTAATGTTTTTTATATGTTTAAAAAATCCAATGACATCAAGTGTGCTCTTCTCCGCTGCCTGACATGGTTGCCAGTGTGTGTAGTCATCCTTTTTGAATTCTCATAACTTGGAAATGGGTGATCCGATTTTCATGCGGTTTTCAGTTTCATGCTGCCTGATTAAAGGTACTCTAGTTCGAATTGTAAACATTACGGTTTGTTTATTTACATGGTTGATTATAATAGTTATTTTTCCTCGGACAGGTGGCAGCACTGTGTATACCAAAACATTAATGTTATCTATTTTTATATCTCTCTTGATAAATATTCTTGTAACTGAAATATATCTATGATTTTACGCTCAAAAACAAACAACGAGTTGTGAAAGGGGAGATTTAATTCGATTTTGTCTGATTTGTTAGTACCAGAAGTTGACAATAGGTGGCACACCGTAATGTTTAGAATTCGAACTAGAACACCTTTAATGCTCAACAGTATTACGCAGAAAACCAGAAGTGGATGAAATCCTTTCAGGTAACCTTTAAATACCATGATCTGTTCAAATGCGTCATACGAACCTCGCACATACTACCCTCAAATCTTCCTTCGAAGAAGCCAATAGGAGCTGTCAGCGAGTTGACCAATAGGTGTCACTACGGCCCAATTCAATGCATATAGCGGACCCAGTCGTCATTGATCGAGCAGCAATCACGTAGATTTTCCTGTACATTGGTCCGCTAGAACTTTGCTGCCATCTGTTGGCAATATGCGCGGCTGACTGCTCCTATTTAAAGGGACCCTTTAGGGTTTAGGCAGCGAGCTAGTGGGCTCATATCACATGTATCAGTGTGACAACCTACGTACCTACGTAGGTTGTCACACATACTTTACATTCACTTTTCTAAGACCAGTGCCAGATATGCAGTCCTCGCCTCAAATCCGCTCGTGGCTTTTGTATTTTGACCAGTAAGCCACACATTGTCGTAGAACGTCAAACAACTTCCAACAGCAGGTCAATACAGAGTGCGAGCCAATCGACCTGAAAGGACTAAAGTAGGCCCTTATGTCCTCATTCATATAATGCATTGGTCTTAGAGAAGTGAATGTAAAGTATACGGATTTTTGCTCAAATCTTGATGTTTAGTGCATTTTACTTGCAATACATGTCGCAGTCAGATTCTCTTGCCAACCAATCGGTGTAGTGAGCACATCAAAATGCCTATGAGGAGGCTGCCTGTAGCATCCCTTTAAAGGCCACGCAAGTTTAGCTGGCTAAACCTCGGTGGCATTTACATCGAAAAATTGTTGTAAAATCATCCCTAAATTTCTTACAAACAATGAAATAGAGATAAAAATTGATGGCACTGTTTGCAGCGCTGAGCATTACCGAGACGACGTATGAAAAATTACGTTGTCATTACGTTACCACGGTCTCAAAATGAAACGGAACATATTTTGGGCCGAGAGACTGACATCTCGTTCCGAGAGAAAATATTTCGGGTTGATATACTGACAGTCTAGATCTGAGAGAAAATATTTTGGGCCGAGATCCTGACAGTCTCATTCTGAGATCACTCAACTCAGATTGAGATGTCATTGTCTCGGGCCGAAATATTTTCTGTTTCATTTTGAGTCGAAAAGTATTTCGAACCATTTTGTCCCTATAGTGAGATCTGAGTCTCCACTCGAGTTGATTTCTTTTTTCTGTGTACCTTCAAATCTTTCTGTGAAAAAGTGACCTTTTTGACAGCCAGCTTTTAGGCTCATCTTATCAGTGTGATCAGTGTGACAACCGACGGATTTTGGCACAAATCTTGATGTTTATTTTACTTGCAATACATGTCGCAGTTATCCTCTTGCCAACAGATCGGTGAAATGAGCACATCGAAATTACTACGAGGAGGCTGCCTGTAGCGTCCTTTTAAAGCGCGACTATATGCGTTAGGTGACTCTTTCTCCCTCCACACCTCGATAAGACTGGTCCCCTGTCCAGCCGTATATAGCTAGTGGATAACACCGAGGCTGGACTGATACTATATCATGGCAGCCATAGCTTCACCACTTGACAAGTTCAACGTGGTGTTATAGCGTGAATAACCCTTCATCAGGTAAGGTACACATGCTTCAACTCTTTCGTTTGTGTGTAAGAACACACAGAATACCGAATTGGTAACTTACATCATTCAAATAGATAGATTTGAACAGTCTTGTCGAGCATGCATTGACAAGATCATGATCAACTTCACCACCATGAATTAGATCTGTGTGTAAATGGTGTACATCGACCGTGTGTATAATGCTATGGACGAGGTCACCGTAAATGAGATGCACTACGACGGCGTCACGAAATTCAGTTTTGGATGCATAGCGTGGCGCTTTAACACGTTCACTCCCGGGGACGTATACATTACGTCCTGGTGGTTGCTTTGGTTCTTGCCAGGGACGTATATATGCACGTCTTGAGGTCATGGTTTATCAATTCAAAATAAAATCATCGGCAGTGGCAAAGGACCTCCCCCAGTGCCGAACATTCTGCATAATGCATCGTGTAGAAACCGGCTAACCTCTTCCTACACTCTGCAGCAAGCAGTCAAGATTCCGTGTTCAACGCGTTGAGATTTTCTCGTGCGCCCAATCAGAAGCCTCGTTTCTTCGTTTCACGGAAGAAAAAATATCAATGATGTCATTTCATCAAATTTTGATTGGTCAACGTCATTACCAGGAACATGTCATGCACGTGACGGTGCAGGCTTTGCAGTGATTGGTTGAACACGGAATGTGGTTTGCTTGCGTGAAGGTCAAGGGAGGAGCAGCCGAGTCTTTACCTGAACTCAGTGAAGATGGTGCCGAAGGACGTAACGTTGCTTGGCACAGTGATAGAAGGGGTAAGATTTGCCATAGGACGTAACGTTCAATGGCACAGGCAATGTCTGAAAAATTCCCGGCAACACCACTGGACCCTCAAAAATGGCGTCGGCAGTAAAAGTGTTTAGCTGGCTTAGCTGGCCACGCAGGTTTAGCTGGCTAAAGCTTGGAGGCATTTACATCGAAAAATTGTTGTGAAATCATCCCTAAATTTTTTACAAACAATGAAATAGAGGTAAAAATTTATGGCACTGTTCGCGGCAATCAGCATCACCGAGACGACGTACGAAAAATTACGTTGCTTTGTTTGATAAGCTGTTACTTGCTGGCCGAAGAAGAAATTCCATATTGTGAAGTACAGTAAGTAAGGCAGGAGGAGAACGAGGAAGGCTACGGTCACCGCCATTATCATTACCCCCACAGAATTATCTTCTTTCACGCTCACGCTCTCCTTGAGTGCTACATCCTTCTTCCTCGCACTAAGTTTGTACACAATGGTAGAATTACACAGCACGAGAATGAGAAAAGGAATCACAGACGACATCAGTGTATGGGAAAGATCATAGTTAGCGGACACGGTGTCGGGCACCAGCATTTCACAGTTGAACGCAAGCCCATCGCCCCTGGGGAGCACCCTGCTGTACAGGAGATCCGGTAACGCGAATAGCGCAAATAAAAGTGTCATGGTTACAAGATGAATCTGTGCTCTCCTTCGGGAGATCCATGCAGATGCTTTCAAAGGGAAGGCCACCGCTACGAACCGTATGCCGGAAATGGAAACAACAGTCCATGAGTTCATCTCTGGGAGGAAATCTGCCAGGAAGCTGAGGACAGCACAAAATGAATCACCAAGATTAACGACAAAGTATGCCATGGAATTTTCAGCCATGACGACACAAATTGTCAGCAGCAGCGCTATGTCTAATACAGCCAACAACCGGAGATAGAGACAACTGATTTGTTTCTTGTACTGTGGTAACGATAGAACGACCAAGACCAAAACATTGTTAATGCAGCCACAAACAGTCAGTGTTGGTGCGAGGAAACGAGCGTTGATGGCAAGAAGATGATCCAGAATGTCCAGTGATCCGGATTCCCTTTCTGTAGCAGTTGCTTGTGTTAACGACATTTCTACCAAATAACAGTGGCGGTACTGAATGGCTTGTAACTTTTCTTTGATACTTGTTATACAATTCGTATCCACTTCTATGAAATACAGTTAAGCACTCGCTCCAGGTGATGGTAACAAATACGACGCAGGTGGCCGTGTTGGCGGTACACCGTGTTTTCAATCGTCTCTCAAGAGACAAACAAGTTATTTATAATCTTCATCGATGTAAATATAGTTACGATATTTATTGGGACAAAGATATAGAACTGTACATGATACAGTGTCGGTCTGTCAGAGCTAAGGCATAAAATTTCAGCATTAATTAGCACTTGCAATCCACTTACATAACACAGTTTATTTACAAATCGATATCGTCCTTCATTCAGGTGTAATGTATGAAAATGTCCCCCGTATGACAATGCCCGCTTATTGTTCGGCGGACACTCAAATACAGAAAGACATGTTGATCAGTGCCTCCCCCATTGTCACGTCGCGGCTTATTCCGTCAATCTTTTGTTGGGAGGCACTGGCAAACGGGGGGCAGTGAAAAACATTACACCGGCATCGTTCCACTGTAGGGGTGTTTCCTCGCTCCTCTTCATCCACGTACACAAACCCCTGCTGAAGTACGAATATCTAGTGAATCAGGCTGTTGCATACTCCAGCCGCACTCATGGTCCTACTTAATAACTTGGAGAATTCCAAATTTCGTGGCTTACCCCATTTTACCTTAAATTTTTTTGCATTTACAAATCACTTACGCTTTTCAATATTAACTGGATATTATCACAGTGGCACTTCGAATATGTAATAGAGATTCTTATTACTTTTTATTGTTTTTATGAGTCATACTTATTTAGCATTCAGGCCTTAAAAAGTATGATCTGTTCGAATGGGTCATACGAACCTCCCACATACTACCTTCAAATCTTTCTGTGAAGAAGCCATTTAAAGCACCACGATATGCATCCAAAACTGAGTTTCGTGACGCCGTCGTAGTGCATCTCATTTACGGTGACCTCGTTCATAGCATTATACACACGGTCGATGTACACCATTTACACACAGAGCAAATTCATGGTGGTGAGGTTGATCATGATTTTGTCAATGCATGCTCGACAAGACTCTTCAAATCTATCGATTTGAATGATGTAACTTACCAATTAGGTATTCTGTGTGTTCTTACACACAAACGAATGAGTTTAAGCATGTGTACGTTACCTGATGAAGGGTTATTCACACTATAACACCACGTTGAACTTGTCAAGTGGTGAAGCTATGGTTGCCATGATATGGTATTAGTCCAGCCTCGGTGTTATCACTGACTATATACGGCTGGATAGGGGACCAGTCATATCCAGGTGTGGAGGGAGAAAGAGTCACCGAACGCATATAGTCGTGCTTTAAAAGGGACCCTTTGGCAGCCAGCTTTTAGGATCATCGTATCAGTGTGACAACCTGCAGATTTTGGCTCAAATCTTGCTGTTAAGTGTATTTTACTTGCAATACTTGTTGCAGTTATTCCCTTTGCCAACCGATCGGTGTAGCGAGCACATCAAAGTGCCTATGAGGAGACTGCCTGTAGCATCCCTTTAAAGGCCACGCAGGTTTAGCTGGCTAAAACTCGGTGGCATTTACATCGAAAAATTGTTGTAAAATCATCCCTAAATTTCTTACAAACAATGAAATAGAGATAAAAATTGATGCCACTGTTTGCAGCGCTGAGCATTACCGAGACGACGTACGAAAAATTACGTTGCTTTGTTTGATAAGCTGTTAGTTGCTGACCAAAGAAGAAATTCCATACCGTGAAGTACAGTAAGAAAGGGAGGAGGAGGACGAGGAAGGCTAGGGTCACCGCCATTATCATTACCCCCACAGAATTATCTTCTTTCACGCTGACGCTCTCCTTGAGTGCTACATCCTTCTTCCTCGCGCGAAGTTTGTACACAATGGTAGAATTACACAGCACGAGAATGAGAAAAGGAATCACAGACGACATCAGTGTATGAGAAAGATCATAGCTAGAGTAGACGGTGTCGGGCACCAGCATTTGACAGTTGAACGCACGCCCTTTTTCTCTACGGGGCACCCTGCTGTACAGCAGATCCGGTAACGCGAAAAGTGCAAATAAAAGTGTCATGATTGCAAGATGAATTTGTGCTCTCCTACGGGAGATCCATGCAGATGCTTTCAAAGGGAAGGCCACCGCAACAAGCCGTATGCCGGAAATGGAAACAACAGTCCATGAGTTCATCTCTGGGAGAAAATTTACCAGGAAGCTGAGGACAGCACAAAATGGATCACCAAGATTGAGGACAAAGTATGCCATGGAATTTTCAGTCATCATAACGGAAAGTAGCAGGAGCAGCGCGATGTCTAGTACAGCCAACAGCCGGAGATAGAGACAACTGATTTGTTTCTTGTACTGTGGTAACGACAGAACGATCAAGACCAAAACATTGTTAATGCAGCCACAGACAGTCAGTGTCGGTGCGAGGAAGCGAGAGTTGATGGCAAGAAGATAATCCAGAATGTCCAGCGATTCGGATTCCCTTTCGGTAGCCGTTGCTTTTGTAAACGACATTTCTACCAAATAACAGTGGCAATACTGAATGCCGGGCTTGTAAATTTTCTCAGACACTTGTTATACAATTTGAATCCATTTCCATGAAATCCAGTGAGGCACTCGATCCAGGTGGTGGTAAAACCATGAAAACCTACGCAGGTGGCCGTGTTGGCGGTACACCGTGTTTTCAGTCGTCTCTCAAGAGACAAACAAGCTATTTATAATCCGTATCCACGATGTATAAATAAGTATATTAAATATAGGAATGAAATTTATTTGGACAAACATATAAAACTGCACATGATACAGTGTTGCTCTGTCAGAGGTGAAGCATAAAATTTAAGCATTATTAAGGCCCGAACGCACTGACGCGTTTACGCGCAGCGGGAAACGCACTGGCAGAAAATGCTTTGTTAAAAAGCAGCGGACCGAGAAAATAAGAAAGGATTTGTCGGGCAGTGATGGAACCGCGGCGGGAAAACGCGAGAGTGGGTTCAGCTATTGGTCCTTTAGATCTTTGCTGCCATCTTTTGGCAATACGC
>NMRB01002282.1:44549-62841 GCA_002633025.1 Notospermus geniculatus
AGAGTGATGCTGCAGAAGCAGGTTTGTGTTTGAAAGATGCAGAAAAGATTGAAGTATTATTTGCTGAAAACCGCATCAAATTTCTTCACTTCATGAGGAAGTTATGGACGATTAACGGTGGAGATAAACTTTTGTCAATGACTGTACATGCCTTAGCAAAAATTTATCTCTAGAGGCTACAGCTATGGTTTGTAATAACATATATCTTTGGATCCGGCTTTTGGGGTTTCCATGGAATACCCGTATGATATACAATCTACATCAACCAAAGTTCATGACTTAATGGGTATCTAATCATTATCCATTCCTATATCCAATCTACTTTGTATCCCAATGGCGTAGAAGAAATACTCTGGTTTCGTGTTTTTAACACCGTTCAGATATGCAAGGCGGGCACTGAACGCGCCGCCCCCGCAATAGGTACACAAAGGGTCTTTCAGTTCATTTACCATGGATGACCAATCGCTGGGCCGCACTGTGTCTGCACCGCTCGAGACGTCTAGGCCTTTTCGGGCTATCTAGTCCACGTGGTCAATTTCATTCAAATCCTACTGACGGCCGAACGCCGCAAGGATAAATACCAAACCACAAGTCATTCATAGTCTGATCAGTTACAACATGCGGTCAACTAAATTCAATCCTCCCCCGCCCTATCTCCGCCTCCGCCTTTTACTCCAAGAGGCCTATTGTCATACTCAATGCGTATTACGATGGAGGCGGTCTCACCACCTTGTAATGAAGGTGTGTTAAAAACACGAAACTAGAGTATTTCCCGGTGATTCTGTGTTTCCACAAATGGACACGTCTAGGTTTTTCATCGGATTAAAGTGGATATTTCTAAAGCAAAAAGAAATAAGTAAAACCGTTGAGCAAAGGACATGCTATTTATTTTTCTGATCTTTTTAACATGTTTAACATCAAGAATTTCCCAATAAGAGAAGAAATATCGGCGCCTCTCATTTCTTGATTTCCCTTGTGTTTAAATGATTCTTGCCACACAGAAAAAAAATCAACTCGATTTGAGATTCAAAGTCTCACTTTAGGGACAAAATGGTTCGAAATACCTTTTGACTCAAAATGAAACAGAAAATATTTCGGCCCGAGACAATGACACCTCGTTCCGAGAGAAAATATTTCGGGTTGAGATACTGACAGTCTCGATCTGAGAGAAAATATTTTAGGCCGAGATGTCATTGTCTCGCGCCGAAATATTTTCTGTTTCATTTTGAGTCAAAAAGTGTTTCGAACAATTTTGTCCCTAAAGTGAGACTCTGAGTCTCCACTCGAGTTGATTTTTTTTCTGTGCACGTGGTTTTTCTCGGACACTGATACCCACAACTGGGATTGAAGGTCTCGAGAAGCCTCCACGTTACTTTTTTGGACACATCGGTACATCGCAGTAATCCCAGTCCTTTGCCTTGAAACCTGTGTAACACCACGGCTTCTTTCCATTGTCAGGATTACGGCAGAAGTTGGACGTGTATAACGATCCCGTTTGATAGAAGCGAAACCAGTGCACGCAATATTTGCCTTTCTCCGTCCACTGCAAGGTACCCTTGTAGGATGTCCCTTTCTCTGTTTCTTTACAACCGATAGACACCTCTGGAAATAACAATCATTTCATGTCATAAGGAAATGACAGTTCCACCGTTTTAGAATTTTTTAAGTCAGGATTATATGTGTTGATAGTGACCGAGGCTCCACGTGCACCACCGAGAAATATTTGGGGAAATTAGTTGTACATGTACGTCAGAGTGCTTAAAACTGGCCCTGTCGAACGGCAGTGCTCGCCTGTTCAGAACGCGGCTTCATTGGGCCGATTTTATAAACGATGGCTAAGATAACCATCGGGTTTCATCACCCCATAGTTGACAAACTGTTTGCTAACCGAAATAAATTTTTCGATTTTATGAATCGTTGAGAGCCAAACATTCTAAAAGTAAAAATGTTTACTTTGATTAATTAGCGGTTTTCAGAACAGCCGATGGTTAAACCGATGTTTATCTTAGCTATCGTTTATAAAATCGGCCATATGAGGACCAAAATAACGAACGTGGTCTTGTCTATGTTCGGTTAAAACATTGCTTCAAAGTCATGTACGGTTAAAGAGCAACAGCAAAATTACTAGACCCATGTCGGACCCCATGAAAAAAGACCGTTTTTAGCTCACTTCTGTGAGGTGAGCTTCTCTCATGGTGTGTCGTCCGTCGGCGTCCGTCGTCGTTAACAGGGGTGGCACGTTTCTAAACCGCTTGGGTTACAAACTTGAAATTTGGTGTACAGGTACCCTATGGTAAAAACTATTTCTGGACCGAAACTTAGCGCTGCTGCTTGTACACTCTGGCCTGTAGGGGGCGCTTTGTGAAAACCTTCTTTTGGCCGTATCTCCTGAACGCTGTTAGCTAGAACCACGAAACTTTTATGGTGGGTTCCTCTGATGAGACTACATCACATACATCCCGGGTTTTTGATTTGACCTACTTTTCAAGGTCACAGAGGTCAAAGTTCAAAATTCACTGTTTGGTGGCACATTTCATTGCTATTTGACATAGAGTGTTGTGATTTGGTGTGAAGATGTACATGTATCTAGGCACCCTGCACGAATGCACCAAATTTCAACCCGATCGGACTTCAAATATGGCCGCCAGGAAGCCATCTTGAAAAATGGACTTTGACCCACATTTTATAAACAGGAGTAGGTAAGATGTTTTAACGTTCTCAAAATATGTATCTAGGTACCATTTAAATATATGGTAAATTTCAGTCAGATTCGACGTCATATATGGCCGCCAGGGAGCCATCTTGAAAAATGGACTTCGACCCACACCTCAAAAATAGTGGGAGCTAGGATGCTTTAACCGTGCCTAAATATGTGTCTTGGTACCGTCTACTTATATGCCAAATTTCGGTCCGATTGGACTTCAACATGGCTGCCAGGCGGCCATCTTGAAAAATTGTCTTTGGCCATATCTCATCGGTAGTAAATGTTACGAAGTCTTAATGTTGTCTAAATATGTATGCAAAGTATCCTGTACATTCCTGCTGAAATTTCAGTCCCAACGTACGTCACGTGTGGCCACCAGGTGGCCATCTTGAAAAATACAATTTTTGACATCTGTGACCTAGACAGGAAAGCAGTTTGTTCACAAATACTACTTGTATTCATTGTATTCAGAAACTGTACTCCTTCTGGGTGCCATCACCTGAGTTTATGTCATCTGATAATACTGATCAGATCATAAAAATACTTCTTGGTGTGTTCAGCTTTATCTTATCTGTACTGATCCTTCGACATTCAGCATGAGAGTCACAGTTTCACGCTTAACCACGGAGACTTGTCACAGAGGTGAGCACAATGGCCCTGGCCATTTCATTTCCAAGAATGGCCCTCGTCAAAGAGTTAGGTGCAGGGAGTGAGCTATCTAATCTTGACGTCATGGCCATAGAACGTGGCCGGTTTGTGTCAGGGCCTCGTGCGTGCGAGCTTGGAGCAATGCTATGAGAACCTGATTTCTTCACGATGCCCCAACTCGATGAACAAGAGCCCAGTTCAGTCGATCAGGAGGAACTCACTTCCTTTGAAAGTTTCTTATCAAATACTTTCGAAAAGATATGAAGGGGTCAGAGCCAGAACAACCTATGTGCCACTTCGGTCATTTTGGAACTGATATATTAAAATGAAGCTTGAAAAGAGCTCTATTCAACAAGCACAGCTTCATGAGGTAGTACTGCCCCCTTTTGGGTGAAATTGGAGTCCGACAAACTACTCGTCAAGAAATCAAGATTGGACTGTAGGAAACATTTCTTCACAAATAGTGTAGTGGAAGCATGGAATAGTTTGCCAGAGCGAGTTGTGTCAGCAGAATCTGTAAATGCTTTTAAAATCGAGGTTGGATGCCTATTGGAGGGGCTCTGCTTTCTTATCGGAATATTAGCTTGCTTACTCTAAAGCCTCGCTTATGTCGCCCTACGCTGTGATAGAAATAGCGTCAACAAGTTGCAACTGATAACTTATGTCGCCACCGTCTAGAAAAATACCGATCGGTCGCAACTACCTGGATTTAGTTTATCGCCGTCTTTTGAGTGCTTATGTCGATACAGATTTCTTTTGATTTTAAGGTAAATGTGCTGATAAGTTGAACACGTGCGATTTTCAGGATCTGGATATTTTTTAGTTTGCAACTAGTTACTCGCTGACGCCCGAGAGCTTATGTCACCTAGTAGTTGTGACTGATTAGTTCCAACTACGCGTCGATTATCAGTTGCCAACTGGTTCTGACTGTACGTAAGGGCGACATAAGCGAGGCTTAAGGGAGATCAGACAGACTGTTGGTGTTTAGCATGGATAGGCCTACATGTTGTATATACATGTAGTACTTTTTGTTGCTTTATGACCTGTGCCAAGACTTTAGTTCGAATGGTCTACGTATATTGGATTCGATATTGGAGGAGGATTTATGAGGCGACTCAATAATGGGATTACGAGTGAACAATATGATGAAAATAATATATAGAGAACAAGTCTACATGTCCGCGCTATAATCGCCCTTCGCGAAAGAAAATCTGAGCGCAAAATTCCAAGAGGAACAAGACGCTCACGACGACGATGATGACGAGGAATCACCAAGTTGGGTACAGAATAACAACTCACCGGGGCACATTGGAACATCGCAGTACTCCCACTCAAGGAGATATCTCGAAACATAACACCATGGATCCATCGTATTATCCGGGTTCCTACAGTATCCTCGTCCGTCGTGCTCCGCCGCAGCACCATCGGGAGCGTTCCTGCCAAAGATGACCTTTGACCACGGGACACACGATCGTTTATACATGGTAGTGCTCAGCTTCCCTATATATTCGGTTCCTTTGGCAGTCATCCGGCACTCTCTGGCAGCTGAAAAAGCGCCCGAAAGGGATTTTCTCTCCTTTATCTTTTCTCCTTAAAGGACCACAGTATTGCTTCCCAATCCTGCGTTACACCTACCCGCGTTAAGGGAGATCTCTATTGACGACTCGGTAAACCACGCATGCTACTACGTGCATTGTAGTGTAATCATACATTCTCCAACACTGGGGCGAAAGGCTTAACTACAGTATTGGAGAATGGTGTCGGTGGCGCCGGCTGTCGACAGAAAGTGGCAATACCGTGGTCCTTTAAGGTAATGCTAACCAACAAGATCGGAACGGTACAGGCAGCACATTATAACTCAATGCACGTCGACCTTGCTCCTCCTAAGATTATGTATGACGCATGCGCAGTCAGGTAAAAAGTTTTGTGCCTCAACTTCCGGTTTGGGAGTGGGGCTCACGAAAGGTTCAAAACACAGGTTCAAGACAATATGAAGTTGTTATCTCCGTAGAATTATCATTATATCACATTTAAATCAGATTTGAAACTCATTTTAACGCATTACAAAGCCTGATATTTGTTTTCTGGTCAATTTTAAATACGGCTGCGGTATCCAGCTTCTTGGGAAAATTAATGGCTTTGGCAACAAAATTCCGTGGAAATCATTATATCACCGACAAGGTGGAAGATTGGATTCATCAATATCGAAGCTCAAGCAAGAAAAATCCCAAAAATTCGCCCGATGTTGATGGATTTTGATGCGGTGACGACTGCTTTTCAAGAATCAGGAAGTTCACACAAACTGGGATCAACTGCCCATACGTTTGGGAAATCCCCACGTTTATATTTGAGATTCTCATCGCGAAGTGAGATGTTCTGCGCCATTCGGAACGACCTGAGGCGAACTGCTTATCTATCCACTGGGCGGCGCATTTCACCTCGGACACAAGTCCAAGGCAGCCATGTTGTTATCAACAAACCCATGTGACCGACCTTGGAACAATTTTCGCCGAATTTTGGCCTGCTAAGATATCCAACCTTATTTCCTGGATAAGTTGAGGCATATTATATATAAACTTACCGATATGTCACCCGATCTGCCAATTACTGATCAATAACGCAACGTTTTTGTGTGAACTATTTCGTTCATGCGCAGGGTGTGATCAGGCGACCGCATCCAAACCACCAGAAACGCATTAAAATCGTTGCGCCTTCAAGATGGCTGCCTTGGAATTGTGTCCGAGGGGAAATTGCCGAGCAGTTGCCTTCGGAAGTTCCGAATGGTTCTGCGCATAGTGATGACGTCATTTGTTACAGCGTGCACACTAATTTATGTCGAGTTAAGAGGATACAGCAAGTTTCTATGTGAGCAGCAGACATAGAACAAATCTTCTGCCCGCAGTTTATCATACACAACAGAGGAACAATCCTAAATACCGTATGCAACTTGTTTGACTCTGGGCCTGTTAAACGCCACATCCTTTAATAGCAACGGACTTGTAGTGGGGAGAAAAGATTACTACAATAAATTAAGTATATGAACATGTACAACTGACTTAATATTTGTAGGCAGGTGAACGATCAGCGCGATTCTAGAAATTCACCCAACGGCTGTTAGATGATTACAGGCTTCGTGTTTTGCTTTCTAGGCTTCGTATTTTGCCATATAACCTCCGTTTTTTGGTTTCTAACCTTCGTGTTTTGCAACGTCTATTATTTGCGGGAATACCTACCCATAAGAAAGCTGACGATAACAGCGCCATTGCGGGGTCAGCATCGTACTAAGCGACGGTGTCGCCATCTAGCGTCTTCGTGAGTTATAAATATCCGCAACGAACTCATAAAAAACTTCGCGAGCACACAGAAATCGCCTCACGTAAACACACAGAGTACTGCAGATGCACAGAAATCGCGGCAGACCTGTGCACAAATTCGGTGAAACTAACAAGTCGCTGTGTAGAAAGATACGTTAGCAGCACTCAACATACGTTTTGTCATATGAACAATCGTTCTTGCACACAAACAGTAGTTTTGCAACTTAGAAAAAAACGAGTCACTGATTTTCTATGGATATATAACCGACCATATTGGTTGCTGCTGATAAATTAGCAAATTCATTGCGAGGTAAAAATAACACAAAATTTTGGAAAGATTATAGTCTATACATATAAAAAGATCACGGTGAAAAGAAAAGGTACCGGTGTAACGTTTTTCAGTGAGGCCATAACTTATGACAATAAGTTGTAGGTGGCAGGACATTATTGTGCATGCGCATCCCTCACATCCCTCGCTCAATTTCAAACGCTACATGTAAGCATGCTGTCAGCATTGTTGCCTCATTTGCCGAGTGGGTTTAGGGGTTAGGTGTAGTAGTTTGAATGTTAGTTTCATATCCCATCGAAGGCTTAGAAATTAGGTTAGGGTTTTCCTGTCATACGTAGCTGTTGTTAGTACTTGTAGTTCTACCGTACAACAGTCTCTTGGCGCTGGAATTTTATCTTTATCTTTTCATGTTTAGCCTGAATGACAAGATGTGTTTGTTTCAATGAGAAGATGTCTCTTTTCCGAGGATGACAAGTTGAAAACTGGTCAACTGACAAGATAGACCCTGTCAATTTAAGCATATGGCTGAGAACGAGTTCCAGCTTGTCAGTACGACAAGAAATGTTTTAGAGTGTAATTAAGAAATGCAGCATCCCGACACTCAGGTCTGATCATTTCTGACCGCAAGCAACTGATACCGGTCGCCGATGTGAAATTGTTCACATCTTCGACATTGGTGACAACCACGTCTAGCTAGTCGAGTGCCCAGTTGCAAAGCAAGTCGCACAGAAAACTCATGTTGAACATCACAGGTGGATTCCCCGCTTTCGAGGGAGTATCTCTAAAATTCTGTGATTTTAGGAACCATACTCACCTAGTCCGATGCATAGCCCTGTAAAACAAAATGTGTAGAGGTTCTTGACGAATCGGTTATCTTCAATATGAAATGCTCGTTGCCGCAGGGTTTGATATTTTGAAAAAAAAGATCAGAACTGAAATGTAGCGCTACTTACACATAGAAGATAAGAGAAGGCAGAATTTTAGTTGTCGTGTCATGTTTCTTGATGTCTCTCTCCAGACTGACGAGCAACAGGATGATCTACCTATCTGGTCCATAAATACGTTCATCAATTAAAATCGAAAAATCCGAGATAATCACTGGCAGCTGTCGGCGATTGCAAATATCCGTTGCGAAATCAAATCCAATGATAAATGTTGCATGTATTTGTATTGAATGTTTGCTCTTGTGCCGGTATACAATGAATGACTTATACATGTACTTTCAATAACAACATAAGGCGACACTTATTTTATTTCTTGTTTTACGGATCCGCCGCACTTGTTTTTCCGATTTTGGAAAATAAAAATAATTGAAAAAATGGCATTATTTTTTGCCGCCGCGAATGAAGAAGGTTATCCATGTAGGCCCTATATGCGTATTGCGTATGTGCGTGGATCTAGTTTCGGGAACGGAGTAGCCACTGCTTTATATGCTTCTAGGTCGGCATGGTCGTTGGATTCGGTACTGACATTTGGAAACAAATGGCCGATCCCTCCGTAAACGGACTACGGACGCGCAACACGCACACATTGATCTTAACGCTCAGCCGTGCTGAAAGGGTAAATGTCGTCCTGCGTATATACATGTGCAAAGATTACCCAGGATCTCAATTTTCACTAAAACAATACCCTGGGTGTACTTCCGGTAGCCGAACATCACCCAGCATCGTAGTATGACACCTGGATTCGAGGTGTCTCGCCGGTGGTCACGTAACCGCCTGAAGAATGTCATGAACAGCTACCTCAACAAGTACCGCGCGGCCCGAGACCGCGAGATTCCACGGGATTTCTAAATAGGACTCGTTCCTAGGCACTGATTGCGGATGCTGGGTGATGTTCGGCAACCGAAACTACACCCAGGGTGTTGTTTTAGTGAAGATTGAGATCCTGGGTAATCTTTGTATATACCCAGGACGACATTTACCCTTTCAGCCTCAGCCGTCTTCAGCACTACGCTATTTGGGTCTTCGCCGAATTGGTTGAGATCAGAATATCGCTGCGCCGCCCAGCCGTTTTCGAAATTCTGAAACATTATGCTGTACCTAAAATAAAACCAGTTGAATTCAGGGACTATCGCACAGCCAGGTGGCGCAGCAACGAATACGGCTGTGTCGTCGGATGCACACCGGAAAGTTTTGTGGCTATGCCATTTTTCATTAATTGGGTCGAAAACTTCCCAAGTATTTTCTAGACCTTGTGGGAACAGGCCAATAATAAATACATGTATCACTTGCATTTAATGTATTCAGTGTTTCCATTTAGAGATGATTCGTGCTTTTGACGATACTCTAAGTCCCGGTATAAGATGCCGACAATTGCTGTCTTTTTATTTGGCATTTATCTCATTGCCAGGAAACCTCGATTGATGAATTCATTACGTGCATGATTCTTTCAGCTGTACCTTCAGATCTCGTCGATTCTGAAGTGGTGGGGATATGTCAGACGATTCACTGCAAAAGTGCAGGCAAGTAAACTTTAACTTAATTTTTTAAGGCACAGGAGACGAAATGCTGGGTGACATCAAGATAGGCCTACTGGCGGCAATCCGAAGTTGAAAGTAGACGACACTGTTGTTTGTAACGTGGCAGAAACATATTATCGCGAGAGCATTCACAGTCCCTCGATAGGATACTAACAAAATCGTACAATGGGGTCGGCGTCGAACGCAAGGTCGCACGTCGGTTGCCGGCAATAGTCGTCGAAGTATGAACTAGGCTTAATGCGATGTTTGCGCGGTAGACCACCGTATAAAAAATTTGCGTTGAAGTTCTCGGACTTCAAGGCGAAGGCCTTTCCCGTCTTTGACATTGGAGGCATTTGGTGGATGAACCCTGGGCAAGAACGAGATTGTCATTGAATTCCTTGGGTATTGTTTACGACAAGCAAAAGCCATAGGAGAGGAAGGTTTTGGGTTAAGCCTACAAACCTAAAAAGGCCGGAACGAGCCACGTAATTATTACAACCGCACTCCATAGGCCTACCGTCTCAACCTCTTTAAAACTACTTCTATATCCCACAGCTGCTGAAATGCTGCAGACGATGGACCAAAGCGTGTCGCCATGTGATGACTTCTATCAGTTCGCCTGTGGCAACTGGGAGACTCATAACCCCATCCCTGACATGTTCGGTAGTTACAGCAGCTTCGTCAAATTACGACAGGACGTTGAAGGCAGGTTGCGAGGTAAAGACTAATTCATCAGGCCTACATGTACCTTGTCCATGAATTTGATTTGAGAGCAAATTTTCTGAATTAGAAAAAAAAACATCGCAACATTAGCGACGTTTCGCAAATCTGACGAAACACGAAGTTGCCTACCGAATACATTCTGCATAATGCATCGTGTAGAAATTGGCTAACCTCTTTCCACACTCTGCAGCAAGCGGCCAGATTCCGTGTTCAACGCGTTCGGATTTTCTCGTGCGCCCAATCAGAAGCTTCGTTTCTTCGTCGTTCACGGAAGAAAAAATATCAATGATGTCATTTTATCAAATTTTGATTGGTCTACGTCATTACCGGGAACACGTCATGCACTTGGGCCGGTGCAAGCTTTGCCGTGATTGGTTGCTATATTTGGTACCGGGGAAATCCGGGGAAATCCGTTGAACAGGGAATGTGGTTTGCTTGCGTGAAGGTCAAGGGACGAGAAGCCGAGTCTTTACCTGACCTCAGTGAAGATGAGAAATACGAAATTCAACTTAATTTCCAGGACCTAATGCATCTCTGGAAATGGTTGGTACCACATTGTCCCTGCTGCCAGTGCGTCTTTTGGCATAACGACTTGGTAGACTTTTTGCGGATTGGACACGTATCCGTGTGCCAAAGAATCGCGCTTTAGAACAGAGCAAATAGTTCACAGTCCTTTTCAGCTCTTTTGGAGGAGCCTACCACAGCCAATGAGTCACCGTCAATCACTAAGGCCAAATTGATGTATCAAGCATGTAGTGATGAGCAGACAATTGAAAACAGAGGAGACCGCCCGCTCAGGGATTTCGTAAACCGCCTCGGCTCCTGGCCGATCCTGGAGGGAGATACCTGGGACGAGGATGCATTTAATCTTGTTGACATTCTGGTAAAAGGCCGAAAGCAGGGTATAAGTACCCTAATGAACCTCCTTGTTGGAACAGACTATAAGACGCCCACTGATCGTATTCTGAAGGTACATGTAATTTTAACTTTGTGTCTAAATCAACAAACGATGCGAAATATTTTCATGTAGGGCCTATGAATTACGTGTATTTCATCTTAGATTGAAATGTCTAGCCACTGATTTCCGCCAATCGACCACACTTAGGCCTACCTGTCCCATTCCTCAACTCGGAAAAAATGACTAAATCCTAAGTTGACGATAGCGCACACTGTCATTCTTTGCCAGGCTCGGGAGTGGCACAAAGTGGACAGGACATACACTGTTTCTGAACATACCACCACCCCATTATCTTCAACTTAGGATTTAATCACTTTTTCCGAGTTCAGGAATGGGACAGGTAAGTGGGAATTCAGAGTAACTTCAACGATGTTTAAGAACATCATTTAGAGTAGATCGATGATAAATATAAAGTCAATTTCCAGATATTTGCAAATTTTCGACCCCAACCGGGGTCTTCTTCAGGCTGGAACTTTACAATCTGAAACTCTAGAAAAGACTGAGCTGAAACCCAAATGTAGATCTGAAGTATCCAACCCAAACAGGACGGGTCAGCAATTAAGGAATGAAAAGGGTCCAAGCCCCAAAAATTGCTTGCTCAACCCAACAGTGAATGTAATTAGTAAATGTAAGGCTTGACTAGGCTGGAAGGAAAGGGGTTTTATAAATTATAGCTTGGAGCAATTAAACTAACAGTATAATTCCCCCAAGGGTAATTTATAAAGAAAATGTATGAAAAGGTGATGACAAAATAGACATTTAGAGTAGATCGATACCAATGAATATTTAACATTTGCATTGACTCCTGTTTGGAAACAATTCATAGTCTCGTGCACCAAATCAGTCCTGCTATGCCACTCACTGAGCACCAGAGTCGGTAAGTTATCGACCGCAGCAATGAAACCACTTCCAGCCTCGGCAATAATAAACACACCTTCAAACCTGCCAAATTCATGAGTTTTTTTTTGAAAAGTTCACAAAACATAACGAGAACGATTTCACTATGGAGTCACTGAATTTTAATCAAACGATGTATCTTCTCCCTTTAGCTGGACCAAGCCCGTCTCTGTCTTCCCAGCCGAGACTATTATTTCCAAGAGAGGAACAACACAATTCTGATGACGTATGAAGATTTTCCGTACAGAGTGGCGAGGAAATTGGGCGTCCCCGAAGCCCGGGCGAGAAGGGACGCCAAGGACATAATCGACTTCGAGATAAAACTTGCACGGGTGAGTCTTTTTTGACAGAGAAAGACTCGTCATATACATTTAGGGCCGTATTCAAAAAGGCTGTTTAAGACTTAGACGCGTGTAACTTCGTCAAATGCATGGCGGAAGTGTGTGCATTTAGTGAAGTTACACGCGTCTAAGTCTTAAAGGAGCACGGTATTGGATCTCAAATGCGTTATTTGACTGCCGACGTAGAGGGAGCTACCTAGCGGCAGTAAGACAAACTACAAAAATGCGTACAAAATGTACGCAGTAAATCGGGTCATTCGCCGACACGTATAGTTAGACCCGCGGGTTGGCGAGTGGCGCGGTGGCGCCGGCTGTCGAGAAAAAGTGGCAGTACCGTGCTCCTTTAAACACGCGATGGCCACACTTTTTGAATACGTCGTGTATTTTGAATTAGCGTCGTGTATTTCATATTCAAGGGTCCAAGTAGACCAAGGGTCCAAGCTACGAGCCACTCGGAATTGTGCATGTTGATGTGTAAAATGGATTTTGATGGGATTCACAGCTGGAAAGCCCATGTTGCTGCATGCATGGTATGAAAACGCTGGTTGTTTTGTAAATAAACGGTGTGTTTTTTATGCAGCATTATGCATTGTGACATACAATGCATGTCACAATGCATTATGCATTGTGACATACATCTGTTGTTCAAGTACTGTACCAGTGGAGCTTCACTGAAGACATGCTGCAGGGGAATTGGTCCCGTTTGTGGAAACGACAAGAGATCATTGGATCTTGTAAACAAACTCTTTCATTCACGAACATACATACGGTACACATACATTAACTTCAATGTTGTTTTCTATTTCAACGGAAATGTACCGTCCGATGACACAGTTGTATGCATTACACCATAAAGGAATTAAACATAAGGTTTAACTGCGAACGATGAAGTAACTGAGGGATACACTTCATATGTTGCCACCAGATGTCTCTCACTGCCTGAATTTTGGTTTACGTAATAGGCAAGGGCTTCAACTTTTTTATGGTAGTGGGGTACATGAATCTGTCAACTTGATGCCTTGAATTCCATTTCTGAGGATAACAGAGCTATTTTCAGCACAATTAGTGTTCCACGTGCAAATGTACGTTAGCCTATTCAAGTGCACACAGATAACCCTGCGCTCTCATCGTTCGTGGGGTTCTCATAAATTCAGTCCTTTTGTATCATAAGATCAACTCGTCTGAATTCAACAAAATTTGCAATGAACATAGAGGATGGTCTTGCCTATCATATGGAAGAGTCAGAATGAAAAACTGCTGAGGTTTAAAGGGATACTGTCCACATTTATAAATTTGTAAGTTGAACCTTTATGTTCGATTCCTTTATGATTACACGTATCTGGCACGTCATCTCCTCAGCTCGAATAAGCAAAAAATTTCTCCCTTGCAGTTAACGCTAAAACGTGAACAGAGGCGAGACGTCAATGCGCTCTACAACAAGATAACCATAGGAGAACTCATCCGGCGGATTCCAGGGGTAACACCAGCCTTATGAACATTCACGAACCTAGACTTCGTGGAGGTCCGTAGGTTGTGCAAAACATCATTGCCCTCTGAGAACATACGTACACTTCGATACGTACACTACGATATCCCGAAAACCAAGAATAAAGCACGTTATCCATGCATTATGCGTATTCTTGATATGTGTCCGTAGCCCGTTTACGGAGGGGTGCATCCATTTTTCCCAATCTGAACGTCAGAGAACGATTCGTGCCAACATCGTAACTCTGACGTATATCGGACAGCGCCATATTGCTCCGGGAACTACTTTGATGAAGATCAGTTCGACAAGACTGTTCAAATCTATCTATTTGAATGATCTAAGTCACCAATTAGGCATTGTGAGGTTGCTACATATAGAAAAATGAGTTGAATCATGTTACATTACCTGATGAAGGGTTAGGCACGCTATAACAGCACGTTGAACTTCTCAAGTGGTGAAGCTATGACGGCCATTGTCTCTTTCGTGATCGAGGTGGGGAGGGAGAAGAGTCACCTAAACGCATACGAATTTTTCAATAAAAATCGTCGCAAAATGCACAGTTAACCACTCAAACGTTTTTATATTTATATTCATTGCAAACAAACATCAGTTAAGTAAAAAATTATGTGTGAACTATTTCCAGTATGCGCAACGCTACACAACCGCATCACTTCTGACCTGTTCACCGACCATATAGTAGTCGAACTTAATCCGCTATATACGTACGAGGTACTTTCAATGGCTGCCCGAAGGTTGCCGAAAGCTTCCGAGTCGAAGACGATTGCCTAATGCCATTTTTCCAAATGTCAATATTTAACCCATCCAACCAGAAGTGGCTGCTCCTTTCCGTAAACGGACTACGCACACGCGAATACGCATAGGCCTACATGGATAACCTGCTGAACTGGGTAAAATTTACTTTGCAATCGAATGTTTTATTTTATTTTGCTGTTCATTCTTGCTATTCCAGTTTGATTGGCTGCAATTTATCAATGGCGTCTTGGCTGACGTCATCGACACACCACTGACCGAAGATGAGCCCATCATTTTAATGGCCGAACAATACCTCAGAAATATGATTAACTTGGTCAACAACACATCCAAGCGGTAGGTTTTCAGCACCTATACGTGTCTTTGGTGCCAATCGAGGACCTTGTTAAATTGCCATATAAACGAGGTCCTACAACTGTACTCAGTTGGATAGCATGCTTAAATGTAGTATTAAACCCAAAAATTGACATTTAGAAATAAGTGGGTCCTCAGTTGTAGTCCACTGTTGCGGATAAAATTTCATGTGTGGGTCCACAGTTGATCGGTGAAAAAAACAATCTGAAATTATGCCGACCAACCGAGGACATTTTCTAATTCACTCAGTAACACTCCCAACGCAGTCTGTATGCGGTTTTTCACATTTTGAATGAAGACTTTACCAAGGAGGACGTCCTCGTTTGGAGGGAGGTTATGGAGGTGTGTATTCATACAAATGTCCTCGGTCAAGGCCATCGACACACGCAAATTGGTGGACAACCAAGGGATTTAAACTCGAGCTCTCTCCTGTTTCTACTAAAGAACTTTTTACACTCCCGGCAGGCCTTAATCCAAAGCGGACTACTTGCTTGTTGGTTCACACATGGTGGTTAACAATTTCACACCATTGCGTGTTCGGGATATTCCAGATGGCTGCCAGTTTGAATGGAGACGAAGCATCCTGTGACAAATTGTAGAAAATGTCCAATTTCAAATTGTAGAAAGATACATTGTATACTGTTGAATACAACTCTTGATTATGCCTTGAGAACCAACAAGGGATATTTCTTCAACATGACAGATAAAATGTCAACGGTGACTTTGTCGAAGAGATTTTATATGTAGTGTTTCAGGACTGCTAGCCTGGGAATCTGAAATGATTATGCCCCTGCCAAAATTCGGTCGGGGCATTTAGCGTGTTATCGCCCCAGTCGTCCGTCGTTCCGTCGGTACACCTTTGCTTTCCGAATGATTAAAGGGCAACAAATGCACACACGGGAACCCTCTTCTGGTGGTCTGTTGCCCCTAACTAGGGGAAGGTTTCTTTCGTTGGGCAATGTTTGGGCCCCTTCGTTCATCCAATATGGCCGCCACAGAGCCACCTTCTAGATTTTCGCTTCCTGATGATTCAGGCGGAACGCATGTTCTTATCACAAGCCAATTTTGGTGGTTGGTTGCATTGACTATAGGAAGATTCCTTTCGATTGGGGGTGCCAGCGCTCATCCAATATGGTCGCCACAGCCACATCTTTAATTTAGTTTCCGCATGATTCACGCTGAGTGTACGCGCATATCACAACCAAGTTTCTGGGTAGGTTGCTCTTGACTAGAGGAATACTTCCTTTCGATTGGGAGCTCATCCAATATGGCCGCCACAGCCTCCATCTTGATTTTCGCCAACCTCGTTCCCAGGGCTTAACGTTGGCTTGTTAAGCCCTGGCTTCAGAACCGAATACCTCGGCTGTGATTGGCTATCGGCGTGACGTCATACCCAATTTGAAATTTGAAATACCCAGGAAATTGGATTAAAATATGGTTTATTTTATTTTATTTTTCATATCATGGCAAATTATTCTTTCTGATGATAGACATAAATGTTCATAATACAGTTTAATGAAAATATATTTTTTACAATCATTACTGTAACCGAGGTTGAAATAAGCGTTGGGGACGAGGTGCCAAGAATCTTGGAAGTGAATCCAGGGTCTAACGACCGAAGCCGAAAATGACCTCGTCCCAAGGCAAAAGCAGAAGAAATTTCGAGTTAGATCCTGGGGACGAGGCTGGATTTTCGCTTCCAGACGTCTCAGGCTGAACGAATGCGCTATCACAACCACCCGATAAACGTAAACATGAAATAACATTTTTGTTTCTTTGCTCTAGCACAGTGGCAAACTACGTCATGGCATACCTGATAAAAGACAGCATTATGGACCTGTCTAGTGACTACAGGAACATTTTCAATGACTACAGAAAACAGGTTTATGGTGTACAGAAGGACATGCCGCGTTGGCACACCTGCGTCCAACTGGCTGACAGAGCCATGCCCACAGCGGTGGGTCGCATGTTCGTGGACCGGTACTTCGACGAAGGAAGCAAACATGAGGTACGGGTTGTACTGGTCGGGGATTTCCCTGGCATTGTTCCCGCGATGGACATGTACATGTAGCTGAGTCTCCTGAGCAACAATAGTTCAGATTTTTCCCGACTTCTGAGGAAGAGAACGAGGTGGTTTCCCTTTTTGAGTACGACTTCATCAGTTCCTGTGAGATTTCTTCTGCGTGAATTTAAGCGTATTCTAAGCGAGCTTGTTTTAACGCATTTTCAACTAAACCGCCGATAGGCATCGAAAGGACTATCGGATTTTCTGTGCGGTCAGCCCAGGTTGTTTTCGTTCTCGGAAGTCGAGGAAAGTCTGCCCTCTCTCATGAAAAAAACGTCTCTACAGGCTAACTGCTTCAGCGTCATCAAAATTCAGTTCATTTTGCTTCAGAAGTGTTATTTCTTAGCGATTTCGACGTACGTACGTGTATAATAGAGAGTTTTCGCAAAGCGCCCGAAACGCCAACACGAACGTCAAACCCATTGTACGATGCTACATGTACGAAGAGAGGACCGAACAAAGGATAGACGTTCGCGTTGACGTTTCGGTGGCTTTGCGAAAACTCTATATTTTCTGTGAATAGTTACCTCGGACGTGACTAATTGAAAGTGATAATATGGAGGTTTAGAAATCAAACGATAAACGTGAACGTTAACGACAACGTTCTTTTTGTATCGAAAATGCAATATAAAATCTTGTGTAGTATGAGATAACGTTGCTGTAAAGTTTACGTTTATCGTTTGATTCATAAACCTCCCTATTATTCGCCATTTACTCTCGTTTTAGACGACCGAGATGATTGATCGAATCGGTGACGTCATGAAAGACCTGTTGGAAGAGGCACTGTGGATGGACGAACCCACTACTATCGTTGCAAAGAAAAAGGTGAGCCATATAGACACATCGCAAGTTGAGCGGACGTGCACTCTTGCTACGTATGGAACATTCTGAGAATTTCCATTCATTTTCAGTAAAAGTTTTTTCTGAATTATTTCTGTGCGTGCTGGTCGATTTCAATAGCCCTTTTTACACGGTGCCGGTGCGTTCCGGATCGAGACTAGATCGAGGAGGGTTCGGTTATTTTTCCCCGTGTAAAAGCAAAACAAACAAGATGACATTGTAAATGTCGTATGGTTCCCGATGTACAGGTTCTTCTACACGACTGGTACACTGATAGAGATCAAGATATGATGATATGATATGATATACATGACATGACATGACATGACATGACATGACATGACATGACATGACATGACATGATATATGACATGATATATGACATGATATATGACATGATATATGACATGATATATGACATGATATATGACATGATAT
>NMRB01002282.1:71910-104078 GCA_002633025.1 Notospermus geniculatus
AAATTTAATCTTGAATTTTATGTGATATGTGTGTTCATTAAATTCCTCCAATTCTGATAAAAGGGGCATTTTACATCAAAACTGCACAGATATCCGTGTTTTGTGAAATGTAAGGATTAACCTGCCAAAGTTTCAGTGAAATTGGCCAATACATTAAGGTTTTTAGGGGATATTTAATTTTGAATTTTATGTGAAAATTGTGTTCATTAAACTCCTCCAATTCTGATAAAAGGGGCATTTCCTATCAAAACTGCACAGATATCCATATTCTCCAAAGTGTAAGGAATAACCTGACGAAGTTTCAGAGAAATTCGTTGATACAGTAAGGTTATTTAATGCATTTTAACTCTTACTATTTCTGCCAAAATTTTGGTCTTCAAAAACATCTTTTTTCTTCCACCACATGCTTTGGAGTTGAGTTCAACTTTACTAGGACAAGCTGAACTGAATATAGCCAGTACAAGTAGAACTCTGTTTAGTTCATGCTGGGGTGATACACAGTACACTGTGTGCAAAAACCAAGGGTTGAGTAAATCTTCTCTGGTATTTTAATCTTGTTAGCTTTAATTAGCCGATTGGGTTAACACAAGACCTCGACCAACTTAGAGTTGAGGGAGGTAAAGTGAATGTTTCAAGAGCCTTCACACCCTGAGCTGAGTGTTTACTCAGCAAATGTTTGAAGTGTCCTAGCATTGTCCAGGCTGGGCGAATTTCTGCCAGAGTCCAGTAATGGGCAAAAAAACGTCATGAAACGTGTCCTGCTAACGGACGACGAACATCGCATGACGACAAAATCTCACAGGTGAGCTAAAAAAACGTCCCACTTTTCAAACTTCAATATCTCCTGAGGTGTTGGACCGAATGCAATAAAACTGCACCAATATAACGGCTACGATAAGATAAAGAGATGATATGAATTTCATTTCAATATCCTTCATGAGTTTGGAATTATGTCCGGTACCAAAAATACAAGTCCAGTTATGCAGTATCATAGATTCAGACTCAGTAGTAGCCTACTATCCAAAAAAAGAATCAAACTGTTATATCTCTTGATATATCACACTGAATACCACAGAATTGTACCGAAATTGCGATTATGCTGATATCAATCCATGGCATAAATTTCATATCAATACCCCTACTGAATATGGAATGATGTCTGGTGCAGAAGCACTAGTCAAAAAGTGAAACAACGAGCAAGTGAAGTTCTAACTCCGCTCACAATACATAATTGTACCGGACGTTATTCCATACCCAAGCGCAGGCCCGTAGCTAGCATAGGGACGAGGGGGGGGGAACGCCCCCCCCCCCCGGCCAGTTGTNAAATCGCATCTCAGAGCTTCTAATTTTTGAATTTTTTCTGGGGGAGGCCCCAGACCCCCCCCCCCGCAAAACAGGCCCCTGTGGCGCTCGAAGGCCAAGCCTACGTCCGGGCAGCTCGTCAGCTTAAAATGCCCCCCTAGCGAAAAAAAGCTAGCTACGGCCCTGCAGCGGGGTATATTGATATCAAATTCACGTCATCTCTTTATTTTATCGTACCCCTAATGTTGGTGCAGTTAATCTTATTCGGTTCGACACTTCATGAGATATTGAACTTTGAAAAGTGGGACGTTTCTTTTAATAACCCGATATACCAAGTGATCAATACAGAGTTTGTCCTGAAATCTTCGCCACTACAACTTGCTCTTTCCGTGGTCATTAAAGGATTCTACAGTTAGCCTCCTCATAGGCATTTTGATGTGCTCATTACACCGATTGGTTGTAACTCTGAAGGCCCGTCTACACGATGATACATTTGTTCAAAACACCATCATACATTTACATGATGATGTTCATGATTGTTGTGGATTTCCGTCTACACAGTCCAACATTCATGGACATTTGTATGATGAACTATGATGGGGAAAGGAAAACGAAAAGAAATTGGATGGAAAATTCCTTTATTGTTTCAAAATGGATCTCGCAATAGCCTCGTGAGTGGTGCTGCTGCATTAGTAATTTATAATGGCAGTGACCTGTCGTCGAAAAGGCAAAGGTGTAGGAAGAGGTGTTCAATGGGTTAAACATGCAATGGATCAGGAGGAGAAATGAGTTTGGATCCTTTAGGGCTGCCATTTTGTACACATGTCATATGATGCAGATGTGCCACATGACGTATATAAACCTTCTTATTGGTAAATGGCTTGAAATGTTGTGAGATGTTGTGAACATTTGTTGGCAAGATGAAACATGCAGCTAAAAATTTGAACATCATCACACATGTTGGATGGTGTTCAATTTTGTTGGAAAAACGGTCAAAACGATCATACATTTGTCCATGAACATCATCATACATTATGATGGTGTATGATGATGTCCATGCTTGTCGTGGATTTCCGTCTACACAATGCAGCTAAAATTTTGAACATCATCATATGTCATCATCCATTGTTCAAAACAGCATCATAAATTTGTATGATGATGTTCAAGTTTGTTGTGGATTTCGATCTACAGTCCAACATTCATGGACATTTGTATGATGAAGTATGATGGAGAAAGGATAATGTTGGATGTTGTTCAAGTTTGTTGGGAAAACCGTCTACACGATTATACATTTGTCCATGAACATCATCATACAATTTTTTTGGGATGTTGTTCATTTGTTGGCAAGATGAAACATGCAGCTAAAAATTTGAACATCATCACACATGTTCAAGTTTGTTGGGAAAATAGTCCACACGATCATACATTTGTCCATGAACATCATCATACAGATGATGATGTTTTGAACAAATGTATGATCGTGTGGACGGGCCTTAAAAATTTGCACATCATACATGTTGGTTGTTGTTCACGTTTGTTGGGAAAACAGCCTACACAATCAAACATCTGTCCATGAACATCATCATACATTCATACAAATGTATGATGATGTTTTGAACAAATGTATGATCGTGTGGACAGGCCTTTAATTCAAGGTATGATACTTATCTTTTGTGTTTAACAAAAGATAAGTGTCACACTTAGACCATGTTGACCTAAGTAGTTTTATGCATATGGGCCCAGAAGATCGCGATCATTCGCATCTTCGACTGATCCCATCACTGCCACTACCACATCCGTGGCGCTCCGCTAGCTTCATCCGTGTTTGTGTGTATTGTATGTACATGCATTATGTGTACGATTTGATCAATGCTGGTAGTGACAGTTCGAATCAGACTGGTTCTCGTCTTAACCACTCCATTCCCGCGGATATTTATTCCACAACAACAGTAGCGCCGTGGTATTGAGCGGCAAAGACGGGAACCAATCAGGAGTGGAAACTTGGTACACATGATATTGGATTTCGCCCTCCTACCGTCCGTTGGGAGGTGTCGTGCATGCGAAGTTGAAGGGGACCACGACAGGGGCATTTACCGTACTTGTAGACCAAATGGTGGCCTGTAACCTGACCTGTTCAGCCAACTCTTCGGTGTTGAAAACGAGTTGTCTGTACAGCCTACATCGTTTCCAGGAGTTCCGGTCGTTCTTGTAGCCGAGGTTGAGCCACCGAACACCTGAAGGCAATGTTGCAAATCAGCGTTTTCTTGTGTCGTGACGTCACCGAATAATTTCAAGAGTACAGGCGAAAACTTGCAAGTCTTCAACAAAAGTGTCTTGAAATTCCTGCATCCTTGTAGCGTTAGTGTGAACTACACGTACAATTAAAAGACGGCGCTGCATCTTGAGGACACAATCAATGACCTGCACTCACAAAATATGCCGGTAGTAAGGTCAATATTCAAAGGGACCCTATAGGCAGCTACCTATCATAGGCTCATATCAGGGCCGTCACTTCATTGCAGGTAATAATAATAATAACTAGAAATTGACTTGTGAGACCGCCTTTGAAAATTCACTGATGAATTTTGTAAATATGTTAGGGCAATGGAAACTGATGATATTGGGACTGAACATGCGTCATTTACAGTGTAGGCCTACATTTGTGATGTAGATGTACATGTCTTTACAGTGCGATTGTGTGTTTCGCGGCAGCCAAGAGCAGGGGGTTATTGTTTTCAACGTTAGGCCTACTAAATTTCACAATTGGTAAACTTGTCGGGTCATGACCATTTAAATGTTATTGATTTCAGACAACTGTGCGTGTCATTTTTCGCGAAATACGGGTAGGCCTACATCATGGCACCGGACCAAATTCATTTCGATCTCTGATTGGCCAGAGGACCTGAAACGTGGTGTGCGTGGCGTCACAGTTTGATCCGAGATGAGATGCCGTCAGCGAAAACCCCGCTGCGGCGAGTGACGCTGCAGCCTCATGCTCGACGTCGTGGTGACGCGGCGTTCTTAGGCCCGACGTCATGGGTTGTTGACGTCATGGGCAAAGGTAAAATGCGTTAGGACAACAGACTTCATCTAATTAAACAGTTCATTGTTGGCGGATGACCCCCAAAATCAATAGGTTTCCGTGTAACATGCATATCCACAACTCCTAAAAGTTTCATTGCGATACGTGGCGTATTTTTTGAGTTATCCTGCCGAAACCACAGATTGGACCGAGAGATCGAGAGAGAGAAATCCAGTGAAACCAATGAAGACCGCCACCTTGTGAGGTGGTGGCGGTCTTAATAATAATAATAATGTGTGGGCTTATAGTGCCTTTTACATTGAAGTGCCAAAGCACTTCACATTATTACCCAGCCTAATCCAGAAACCTTTCTGTAGAAACCAAGGGCAGCTACAATCCAGCGCACACATGGACATTTCAGGCTAGTTGAGAGTATACAGAGTGGCACAGCCAGGGACCCGCAACCTTCCGATCACGAGCCCAACGCTCTATAGAGCTTGTGCATCGGCTCATTATGACGTCACGTTTGACCTGCAGTCCGCCATGCTGCCGGTCAACGACAAAGTGCGCCACGTGCAAATCACGTCATGGATGAAGACGCAACACTCCACTTGCGCTGACGACAAACTGCACCACGTGGGTCGCCGACGTCATTTTGACCGGCAGCATGGCGGATTTTTCAGTGATGACGTCATCTGCACAAGCTCTATACCATTGTGCCACCGCGCTGCGCACGGGTGGCGCTAGCAACTGACAAGCTACGGATTTGGGCTCAAATTTGATGTTTAGTGCAGTTTACTTGCAATACAAATTCTTATGCCAATCGATCGGTGTGATGAGCAGATCAAAATGTATATGGGGTGGCTGCCTGTAGGGTGCCGCCTTTAACTCAATTCACATATTAATTAGCGGCCGTCAATAATTCTCCTGAACTTGACCTACCATATGTGCATATTCTGACTTACAATTCATCCATTAGGCCACACTTTTTTTATTCTTTGGTTTACGGGCCCGCCGACGTGGCAAAATGCCATTCCGAAAAAAATAAAATTGGGAAAATCAGTTTGTTTTATTTCCGCCGAAGTTCAAATGAGGTCTTTTGAGAAAAAACAAATAAATGGAGTTGTTTTTATTCCCACCGACCTTGATTTCAGCAGTCACAACAGCTAAAAATAAACAAAACCAACTGGCGTATGTCTATTTCCTGGCAGCGCGGACGGAATGAAGCACAAAAGAGGCATTTATAAAGAATTTATTGTTTTTTTATTTCCTCCGATTTGTCTAACTTGTCATTCTGAAGCTGAAAATGAAAAAAGTGAACTGAACCGAAGTTTTTTAAAATTTTATTCCGTCCTCCGTACGTGGGCTCAAAATCTTTGTGCCCGTAAACCAAAGGATATAATAGGGAGTTTAAGATATCAAACGATAAACGTTAACTTTACGACAACGTTATTTTTCATACTGCGAATTCACCAGATCATATATTGCATTTTCGGTACAAAACTAACGTTGTCGTAAAGTTAACGTTTACCGTTAGATTTCTTAAACTCCCTAATAACCGTGGCCTTACCTAAATCTTGCGAAACTTCCAAAGCTTATTTCCGATGAACACTTTGTGAGGTAGGCATGCATAGAGTCCCGTTCCAAAACATTCGCCTCATACCGCATCACCGTGCCATCATTACACACAGTATAATTCGCATGACCAGGAAATTTATCAACAAACATATCATCCTCGGTAATTTCATATTGTCGCTTACTTTGCCACAGTTTATTTAAATCAATGTTAAAGATAATATATCACGGGTATTTTCGCGGGCCACGAAAATCATTGTTTATTTATATTTTGTTTGTTTATGTCCAGTATTTTATTGTCTTATGGGTACTTTGTTGGTGGCGTACCCCTCTAAAAATACCAGAACGATTCAATTTGGTGGGTTGGCATGTCCCAAAAATTCCAAATAACATGATGTAAGCATCCATGTTTACAAACATTAAATGTAAACAATAAAGTCGTGATATATTATCTTTAACCATTTCCGACCCAGCGCGAATAAGTACCGGTATAAATCTACCATTTACATCATCAATCCTAAGTCAGAAATGGCATTTTCTGATTTTGGTGTCTGAACCAACGTTTTCTTCATCAGTGTAAATCCTTTATTAGAAAGAAAAAGTTCCACCTTCCCATCTTTACCGGGAAGGCTCCTGCAAGTTACGAAATAACCACTGAGAGTATATTATGTAGTCATTTCTGAAAGTCCAGGATGGTACTCCATTCTTGTAAAATACAAAATGATCCAAACTCCTTTTCCCCTCTTTCTGCTTCTACGACCCATGCGGGCAAAGAGAATTTTGTTTTTGAGTTCATTTTTCATTGCACAGTTTAAAATAACCCGCGCTTTGTATCTGAAAGTCATAAGTCGCCGACATAAAACGGCGCAATCCTTATGAGTCAGTCAACGTGACGAGGTGAATATTCACCTCAAGGCGTTGTGAGGCAGAAAACTCACCAAAAAATACGCGCACACAGCGAGCTATCTGCTGAGCAAACGGTCTTGAGTAACTTTTTGTTCAGCAGATAGCTCCAGTGTGCGGCAGGCTGAAGGTGGTGTGCGAGGGTTGGGCCTACTGCGCTGCGTCTTCGCGGGCGTCTTCAGTGAAAGAAACCTACTGAGTGACAAAGACGGGAACCAATCAGGAGTGGAAACTCTTGGTACACATGATATTGGATTTCGCCCTCCTACCGTCCGCTGAGAGGTCGTGCACGTGAAGATGGTAAGGGGGACCACGACAGGGGCGTTTACATGTACTTATAAACCTAATGTAAACCTATAACCTGACCTATGCCTCACCTGTCGTGGGCCGTTTGTTCAGCCAACTCTTCGATGTGAAAAACAAGTTGTCTGTACAGCCTGCATCGTGCCCAGGAGTTTCGGTCGTTCATGTAGCGGAGGTTGAACTACCGAACACCTGGAGACAATGTTGCAAGTTAACGTTTTCTTGTCAATCTCGTTCCAATCGCCGTTAGTTCCGTTCCGCATTTTATGATGGTTCTTCTAACGACTCTGGCACCAATACTTGTCCGGTTTCACAAGAATCTTGTCGAAACATTTATTCACCCAATTTATACCAAAATACTGACAACGGTATGTAGCTAGATGTAAAACAAAGTCATAAAGCCAAAAAGTTGTAGAAAAGAGCAAAATACCGAGCTAAAATATAATATTATTCTTGGAAATATTTCACGAGAAAGGCGGTGATTTGGCTCGGTGTTCCGTCTGAATCCTGCCACGTTTTAGATGCCACTGAACCTGTGAACTAATGGGAAGGCGTACATCGTGGAGCACGTGTGTTTGCAGTTTATTGTAAACATCATGCGTGCCCTTGCTTCAGGTATCATTTGGAAGCATTGTCGTTCCATCAGGAGGTTTTATCTTGTACAATCTAAATGGATGTTATATACGAAACACATGTGGATGAACGGATGTTGCAGATATGTTTTTAAGGCCCGAACAATCGCAAATTTAGACATTTAATCGGGCAGTATACCTCTGTACATTTTTGTACAGAGTGATGCAAGGCTTGATGCATTCGCTTTCAACCCCTAAACCGCGCCCCCTAAACCACGTTTTTATCTGTTATTATAGAAGTTGCTAATCCAAGAGGGCCAACAGATGTCAATTCAGTTGTTGACATGCACAGAAAACCCTTAATCTGTGTGTTTTGTAGGGAATCAATGACGTCATTTGTTCAGTCCTCCGCTCAAATAGTACCGCTTTGGGTGCAGTGTCTATATCAGAAGAATGGAGATAGGTGGCGCTGTAAGGAATTTGTTTTCTTGTGTCGTGACGTCACCAAATAATTTTAAGAGTAAAGGCGAAAACTGGCAAATCTTCAACAAAAGTGTCGTAAAATTTCTCCATTCTTGTAGCGTTAGTGTGAACTACACGTACAATCAAATGACGGTGCTGCATCTTGAGGACTCAATCAATGACCTGCACTCACAAAATATGCCGGTAAGGTCAATATTCAAAGACACCCTATAGGCAGCAAGCTGTAACGCTCATATCAGGACGATCAATACATTACATTACAGGTGGCACTTACAACTGGCATCCTACGGAGTGTCCTTTACTTTCAATACAAGTCAGAGTTAGATTCTCATACCAACTTATCAGTTTAATGAGCACATCAAAATGCCTATGAGGTGGCTGCCTCTAGGGTGCCTGACTCCATTCAGATATTAAAGCTGAACTGCATGAACAAAAACTGGAGATCCGAGCACTAAAAAAAGACCACCACGCCACGGTGGTGGTCAAGAGAAATGCAAACGACCATAAGGCACTTTCAAAACACCTCCGAAACATGATAGACTACCAGGCTATTTGGTGGCGCCACTGTATTCACCCTGAGTCAGTCAATAGAGCAACATCAAGACATGGCATCCAGTGACTTCTGCAGGTCGAAGGCATTAGGTTCTTACCGAACCAGAGAGTAAAGTCGGTCACTATTCTATAGTATTCACGTCTTGTTGACATTTATGGTGTTACCAAAGCACCAGTTGTAAACATTTATGCATTCAAAAACAATACAACACTCATTTGACGTATATCAACGTCATCAGATATCATTATGTATAGGTTGAGGATAATTCTTATTTTATCCCTTTGGTCATACACATCGCGCGAGTCATGTATGCATTATTGCTCATATCAAGTACATTGCGTTTCTGTGAAAATATATTCTAATAACAAAACTATGGCAAAAGAAATAAAATAAGATTTATGTGCAACATGTTTGCAATGATACCAAATTGAGTTTCTGAAACTCAGACGAGTGGTGTATTATTTGTTGATGCCGAAGTTATTGCCATTGTACCACATATTTTAACTGCGCGCAAGCAATAAAGAACCCTGACCAACCTCATGCTCAAGTTCCTACGGATTGTACTAAGTCTACCCAGGCTCTGTCACTTGGACACTATCTCTTGATGTGTCTCGATAGAAAGCCTGTGATTGAATACAGTGCCGCCACCAAATACGCTGGTGGTCTATCATGTTCTGGAGGTGTTTCGAAGGGTGTTTACACTTCTGTAGACCACCATACTGCGGCGCTATGGTTTTTGTTCATGGGAGTTCAGCTTTAATTAGTGGCCATCTGTAATTCTCATGAACTTGGCCTACCTTATGTGCATATTCTGACTTACGCTCCATTACCTAAATCTTGCGTAACTTCCAAATGCTTATTTCCGATAACCACTTTGTCGGGTAGGCATGCAGAGAGTCCCGTTCCAGAATATTCGCCTCATACCGCATTACCGTACCATCATTACGCACAATATAATTCGCATGACCAGGCAATTTATTAACAAACATATCCTCCTCGGTAATTTCATATTGTCGCTTACTTTGTCGCAGTTTATTTAAATCAACGTTAACCATTTCCGACCCAGCGCGAATAAGTATAATTCTACCATTTACATCATCAATCGCTAGGTCAGAAATGGCGTTTCCTGATTTGGGTGTCTGAACCAACTTTTTCTTCATCCGTGTAAATTCTTTATTAGAAAGAAAAAAATCCACCTTTCCATCTTTACTGGGAAGGCTCCCGCAAGTTACGAAATAACCACTGAGAGTATATGCTGTCATGTCTGAAAGTCCAGGATGATACTGCACTCTTGCAAAATGCAAAATAATCCGAACCCTTTTCCCCCTCTTTCTGCTTCTACGACTGATGTGGCCAAAGAGAATTTTGGTTTTGAGTTCGTTTTTCATAGCGCAGTTTAAAATAACCTGTGCGTTGTATATGGAAATCATAAGTCGCCGACAAAAAAGGGCCAAATCCCTATGAGTCAGTCGTCGTGATAAAGTCACCTTTATCGGGACATACGTGGATTTTCCAAAGCCCTTTACCAAATTAAATAAAATAAATTTGCCTTTGGAAAGATATAGCATACCGGCCTCATATTCTCCGAGTGGTTGGAACACACTTTCATCAGGAACCTTCAACCTCCTTTCTAAATAACACTTTGCGCGATTCCTGGTAATGCCGTAGACAGCGATATTCGTATTGGCCAATTTATACAGAAACTGTGAGGGCTCAGTGATTACAATTTTATCCAGTTTTCTATGATAGTAGAGAAAATAGTTGTATTTTATGGGTGGTGAAAATAACAAGATATCTGTCTTGTAATATGAATATTGTACCTAATAATGCAAAATAGAAATATCCTATAAGATGATTTTCAAATTCACTTAAAGCGATTTGTCAGTCAAAAGATTTGAATGCAAAAGGGGACGAATCTTTGTTTAGAAACACTAATTTCCTGCATTCTGATTGGTTGTGAGGGCAATATTTACAAACATCATCCTTCTGTTTACAAGACGACTGTCGATTCGCTTTAAAAGTCCCTCTGTATTGAATTTTACGGTATATATCTAAAGTGAAGAGAAAGAAGCCAGAGGTCTCATCATAGCCTCGTGAAGGTCCACAATATGCTTGCCTGATATGTACTTCAAAGAATCAAGACCTAGTTTTCAGCACACACTGAAAAACTGCAGTCCGGTCTCTAATGTATCCAAATAGGGCATACTAGTAGTACATTTTACACTCCACTCACGTAAGCACTTTCCGAATGGGGATCATAACTATGATAGAGGGCAACGCATAGCAATCAGGTCCTATACAATGGATGCCTTTTGTGTGGGAAATTGATGAGGACCTGAACATTCCTTTCAATTCAATAGTTTTAACCACTAGTGGCACCTATTGAGGCAGTGGGTTAGGGCCCTTATTGAATACAGTGTGGCTTTAACTGATAACTAAATGCTCAGTTGACAATCAAGTTTTCCGTCGGCTTACCTCTGCCCCATCTGAACACCCACCGCAGTTTTGAACCGCGCTATGTTTTTCCATCGCTATCCGCGCTCCGAAACTGCCTCGGATGAGGAGATTCGCAGAAAACTTCAACAGGCCAACAGACGTCATTAGCGCGGCTAGCATTGGCTCTAAAGTAGCCAGCCAATCAGTGATCCGCTTCCAGGACAAATTTGAGGCACCACAGCGACGGATGATCATTACAAACTTGCCTCTCAACATGCCCGACGTGTTTCAGCCAATCAACACATACCGTATCTTACGACGGCTGCGTCGGCTAAACTGCCAATAGGGCTTTTGATTGCTCAGGCGTCATCAGCGCCATCTTTCGGTCACACTTTTAGACAGTATAACTATTTGCCATGAATTCAACAGTGGCGTCTCCAATCTACACTGCTGGGCAAATGGAACAGCAACCTGACGCTACTGGGACTGTTACACCATCCTTACCTCTCTACGTCCAAACGTCTCACCCCCGGGCACCGTCTCTAAAAGCAAACTACGAGCTCCCATTTTGCTCAACTGACAGGATTTCTTTTTTGGACGGAAACTAAACGTCTGACAGCGTGGATCGGCGTTACAACACGAAGAACATTCAAGAAGTGACGTAATTTCCGGTATGGTCGTGTCGGCCATTACAAGGGCCACATTCTGACGGTTAATTTTATAGGTAGTTGTGAGCGCTTTTGGAGAAATGATATCTATGAGTTGGCAGATTGATATGAAAAGCATATCGGACATGAGTGTGGACATTTTTACCATGATTCGTTTTTCTATTTCGCTTTAACGAAAACAACTTGTCTATTGAGCTGTAAAATGACGGCAAGGCGTTACCAGCCATACTTTCCAAAATGATCCGCCGTTATCGCCATGACAGTGAAGTACACATCGCCTCGCCAATCATCAAAAACCAGATAAACTATGGCCATCATCAGTATATTCCTGTTGTGAAAACACTTGAAACGAAATCACCCATACGACTGGTGTAACGATGATCGCCCCATCGGACCACTATTAAAAGATGTATGTCTTGCACAAAGGTGCGTCGTGAAGTAGTAGGGAAGCTGTGACGATCCGGTAACGGCAACGACAACGACAGGAAAAGGTAACAAGTCGATTATTGATGAGTGACTTAACTTGACAGCCAAAATGAACTGGTGATTTTGTTCGTCATTATCGAACAACCATCTCATCTTTCATGGCATAACAACAGAATTTAATTGTAATGAGAACTCAATATTGAAAATCGATTTTTACATGTTTACATGTTCCGTTCAAAATGTATTGTGGTCGCTAAAAAAATATAAGCTTGCAGATTAGGACTCTCCATCCCTTGAATCATAATCGGCAGAGTAAAACTTTTTGCGAGATTGCTTACAAATAGCGCTTTTATCTGTGTAAGGTTCCGGTGTATCTTCTTTCGTGGTGATTCAATAAACAGTCAAGAAAAAAAACGTATTTTTTTAAAATAATGAACTTTTCGCCTGTTGTTACTTGCATGGACCGTGTATGATTCAATAAAAAGATAATAATAATGTCGATTTGTAGGACCATATCCTATTGATAAAAACTACAGTTCTTGGTCCATATTCAAACACACTTAAGAGTGAATTTTTATAAAATAGGCCCACAGGTGGAAAATCACCTCTTCCAAAGGGGCTCAAATTTCTTAGGCATGTTGGTTAGAGGTATTATCTGCAAAGTCTAATAAAGTTAACCCTTCCCCTTTGGAGCAGGCCACGCCCAGAGTTTATGGCAACTTTACCTCCACTGATCTCCATTCTGGAATGAGATTCCATGTTTCTGATAGTTTCACATGAAAGACCATATGGGTGCTACATAACATGTACCCATTATTTCGGTGGAAGCTCAATGCAATTTTACAACAACGCCACCCGGATCTGTTACAGCAGTCCATGTAAAGTGACCCTATCAATCAAATCTGCACTGAGGTTCCATTGATGTGATCACCACATTTTATTCTCTTCATAGGTAGACAACACAGGACCCATGTTCTCGAAGCCGTCGTAAGGTTAACGATGTCGTTACGCTATGCATTTTACCAGTTTTAAAGACATCGTTAAGCTAACGACCACTTCGGGAACATGGGCCCTGATCAGTTAAAAGAATCATGGAAGCTCGTTGGAGATTTACGATAATGGTCCGGTTGCACCAGTCATACTTAAGGTCGACTTTGTGCTCAAGCTACACGTAACCTCAAAGTCGTTCTCAACCTCAAATTGTAATGACAAATCATATTACTTACTAGAGGTCAAGCTCAAATTTAACTTTGAGCATAGCTGGTACAACAGGGCCAGAGAGTTTCAAAAGGGTGTGGTCTCCGAACTTCATGCCATGCCTATAAAAATCTGCATCCACCCTTGGTGTTATCCTGGGTAGTTTAATTGACATGTGGTCTCCCAGACCCAATATAAAAAAATCCATGGAACCTTGCGTAATTTGTAAGTTGCGGTGTCATGTACACTCATGGCCAAACATAAATGCATGTGCAATGTATCTCCAAACCAATGGGGTAGAGAAAATTGGTCCCAACATATTATGTAGTAGCAAATTGTCCTGGCTACCTAATGGTATCAGCGTCGACAAATTCTGCTGAAAACCGCATTTGAGAGAAGAAATTTTGGAAAGGCATGTTTTTTGCTACTTTTTAGCTCACTGGGGTGAGCTATTACAATGATGCAGCGTCCGTCGTCGTCCGTCGGACGTCGTCGTCGTGGTCGTGTTCCGTTAGCACGGCACGTTTCGTAACCGCTGGAGCTATTGATCTGAAATTTGGTACATATATACCCCTAGGTCAGATGACCCATGGCACAGGGTTTCGGTCCCATTCGACTCTCAGTTTGGCCACCAGGTGGCGGAAACCAAAAACACAAAAAGTGCAATAACTTCTGAACTAATGACTAGATCATCTCCAAATTTTTATCATAGGTGTAGCTAATAAGGATACATAACATATATAATGGGTTTTTGATTTGACCTACTTTTCAAGGTCACAGAGGTCAAAGTTTGACAAAAGTGACGAACCTGCCACAGTTTGTCATTATTTCACCGAGCGACTTCATATCTTGCATGAACATGCATTGGAGGGGTACCTTAAAAACTACCAAGTTTCGGCCCGATTTGACATCCAGTATGGCCGCCAGGTGGCGTAACCTGAAAATCAAGTAAGTGCTATTACTCGGGAACAGCTTGACGCAGAGTGCTCAAATTTGATATTTTACCACCATCTAGATGACCTTTACATGCATGTCAAAGTTCGGCCTGATTTGACTTCAAACATGGCCACCAGGTGGCGTAACCCAAAAATCATCAAAGTGCNCCATCCAGCCTCCTTGAAATATGGTGAGGGGGTACGCATAACGCTGCGCATAAATGTCCCCAAATTAGGTCCTAAAAAATACAAGTCATCCCCAACGTCATGTAATTGAAAGGCCTGCATTGAAAAATCGAAAATTGCTAAATTGTGAGCACAAAATCAGGCAAACGAAATATCCGCAAAATAAGTTTATCGGGACGATCCCAGAACACTTAAAGAAATCACAGTCGAAGAGCATTGCAGTTCAAGCAGTAAAAACCGGCTAAAAATACAACTTTATTCGGAGCACATCCAAGGGGCAGCCACAGATCGGCGCACACCATTTGGTTCTGTTACAGCAGTCCATGTAAAGTGACCCTATCAATCAAATCTGCACTGAGGTTCCATTGATGTGATCACAACATTTTATTCTCTTAGACAACACAGGACCCATGTTCTCGAAGCCGTCGTAAGGTTAACGATGTCGTTACGCTATGCATTTTACCAGTTTTAAAGACATCGTTAACCTAACGACGGCTTCGGGAACACGGGCCCTGATCAGTTAAAAGAATCATGGAAACTCGTTGGAGATTTACGATAATGGTCCGGTTGCACCAGTCATACTTAAGGTCGACTTTGTGCTCAAGCTACACGTAACCTCAAAGTCGTTCTCAACCTCAAATTGTGATGACAAATCATATTACTTACTTGAGGTCAAGCTCAAACTTAACTTTGAGCATAGCTGGTACAACAGGGCCAGAGAGTTTCAAAAGGGTGTGGTCTCCGAACTTCATGCCATGCCTATAAAATTCTGCATCCACCCTTGGGTGTTACCCTGGGTAGTTTAACTGACATGCGGTCTCCCAGATCCAATATAAAAAAATACATGGAACCTTGCGTAATATGTAAGTTTCGGTGTCATGTACACTCCTGGCCAAAAATAAATGCACAGCAGTTTGTTTTAATACATGTGCAATGTATCTCCTAACCAATGGAGTAGAGAAAATTGGTCCCAACATATGTACATGTAGTAGCAAATTTTCCTGGCTACCTAATGGTATCAGCGTCGACAAATTCTGCTGAAAACCGCATTTGAGAGAAGGAGTTTTGTAAAGGCCTGTTTTTTGCTACTTTTTTATTTGCATGATTTCATTCAAAATTTGTATATCACTGTGTTCTTCTCATCGCGGCCTTTCATAATATATCCTATTATTTCAACTATACTGTGTAGAAATGTGGTTTTCGGGCACTTTAACTTTACCTGGACTTCTGTAACAAATCCAGCTGGCGTTGTTGTAAAACTGCATTGAGCTTCCACCGAAAAAATGGGCCCATATGTAGCACCCACATGGTCTTTCATGTGAAACTATCAGAAACATTGAATCTCGTTGCAGAATGGACATAAATTTGCCTCTGAGCTCAAGTGTTATAAAATTTGGGCGTGGCCTGCTCCCCAGGGGAAGGATTAATTTTCATAAACTTCGCTAATAATTCTTGTTCGACCTCTAACCAACCTGCCTGGGAAATTTGAACCCATTCTGAAGAGGCGATTTTCCAGTTTTCTCTGTATATCTCATCTGTGCCTATTTTATAAAAATTCACTCTTAAGTCAAAGTATGATACTTATCTTTTGTGTTGAAAAAAAGATAAGTGTCACACTTTTATGTAGACCTAAGTAGCTTTATGAATATGGGCCCAGAAGATCGCAATCATTCGCACCTTCGACTAGTTCCCATCACTGCCACTACCATATCCGTGGCGCTCCGCTAGCTTCATCAGTGTGTGTATTGTATGTACACCCACTAATGTATGTGTACGATTTGATCAATGGTAATACATGTAGTGACAGTTCGAATCAAACTGGTTCTCGTCTTTGCCACTCCATTCCCGCGGATATTTATTCCACAACAACAGTAGCGCCGTGGGATTGAGCGGCAAAGACGGGAACCAATCAGGAGTGGAAACTTGGTACACATGATATTGGATTTCGCCCTCCTACCGTCCGTTGGGAGGTGTCGTGCATGCGAAGTTGATAAGGGGACCACGACAGGGGCATTTACTTGTAGACCTAATGGAGGCCTGTAACCTGACCTGTTCAGCCAACTCTTCGGTGTTGAAAACGAGTTGTCCGTACAGCCTAAATCGTTCCCAGGAGTTCCGGTCGTTCTTGTAGCCGAGGTTGCACCACCGATCACCTGGAGACAATGTTGCAAATTAGCCTTTTCTTGTGTCGTGACGTCAACGAATAATTTCAAGAGTATAGGCGAAAAGTGGCAAATCTTCAACAAAAGTGTCTTGAAATTTCTGCATCCTTGTAGCGTTAGTGTGAACTAGACGTACAATTATGTATGTGAAAGTCGTAAGTCGCCGACATAAAACGGCGCAATCCTTATGAGTCAGTCAACGTGACGAGTTGAATATTCACCTCAAGGCCTTGTGAGGCAGAAAACTCACAAAAATATACGCACACACAGCGAGCTATCTACTGAGCAAACGGTCTTGAGTAACTTTTTTCTCAGCAGATAGTTTCTGTGTGCGGCAGGCTGAAGGTGGTGGGCGAGGGTTGGGTTTACTGCGCTGCGTCTTCGCGGGCGTCTTCAGTGAAAGAAACCTATTGAGTGGCAAACACGGGAACCAATCAGGAGTGGAAACTCTTGGTACACATGATATTGGATTTCGCCCTCCTAGGCTGTATTCGACTCCCTGTTCTCATCTGCACCCGAACAGGCCGAGAACAAGTAAAGTGTTCTCGAGTCTCGAATAGGAAAGTGCAGGTTACTATGGTTTCACTTCCGGCGTCAATACGGCGGCCTAAAAACCCCAAAGTTTTTCAAGAATACTTCCAAAATATTCAGTTTAGAATAAGGATATGTCATTCATGTCATTTCCGCTTGATCCTAAACCTCGAATAATTACACTATGATCTGACAAAAAATATTTATAAAGTTGCCGCCAGTGTCCGCCATCTTTGTTCTCGACTGTTCCTGTCTGCACCACCAGCCGAGGTGGTGTGAGATTCGGGAACAGGAACACGTTCCCGAACGCGTTGTCCGCTGTTCGACTCTTCCAGAACACTGTTCTCTGCACCAGAACACATAAGAACAGTGAGTCGAATACACCCCTACCGTCCGCTGAGAGGTGTCGTGCACGTGAAGATGGTAAGGGGACCACGATAGGGGTGTTTACACTCGAACCTCCTATAGCAGACACCTCTGCCAAGACGACACCTCTGTATTAAGAACACCGAAGTTCAGTTCCAAATTGATCATTTCTATTCATTTTAACCTCTGTAATCAGGACACATCTCAATTAAGGACAGCATTATGTCAGTCCCAGAGGTGTCCTTAATAGAGAGGTTCCACTGTACTTATAAACCTAATGTAAACCTATAACCTGACCTATGCCTCACCAAAACGAGTTGTCTGTACAGCCTGCATCGTGCCCAGGAGTTCCGGGCGTTCATGTAGCGGAGGTTGAACTACCGAACACCCTGGAGACAATGTTGCAAGTTAACGTTTTCTTGTCATTCTCGTTCCAATCGCCGTTAGTTCCCTTCCGCATTTAATGATGGTTCTTCTAACGACTCTGGCACCAATACTTGTCCGGTTTCACAAGAATCTTAAAGTCATAAAGTCATAAAGCCAAAAAGTTGTAGAAAAGAGCAAAATACCTAGCTAAAATAAAATATTATTCTTATAAAAATATTTCACGAGAAAGGCGGTGATTTGGCTCGGTGTTCCATCTGAATCCTGCCACGTTTTAGATGCCACTGAACCTGTGAACCAATGGGAAGGCGTACATCCTGGAGCACGTGTGTTTGCAGTTTATTGTAAACATCATGCGTGCCCTCGCTTCAAGTATTATTTGGAAGCATTGTCGTTCCATCAGGAGGTTTTATCTTGTACAATCTAAATGGATGTTAGGCCTATATTCGAAACACATGTGGATGAACGGATGATGCAGATACGTTTTTAAGGCCCGAACAATCGCAAATTTAGACATTTAATCGAGCAGTATACCTCTGTACATTTCTGTACAGAGTGATGCATGGGGAAACTTGACTCGATTAAACATTCGCTTTCAACCCCTAAACCGCGCCCCTTAAACCACGTTTTTATCTGTTATAGAAGTTGCTAATCCAAGAGGGCCAACATATGTCAATTCAGTTGTTGACATGCACAGAAAACCCTTAATCTGTGTGTTTTGTAGGGAATCAATGACGTCATTTGTTCAGATCTCCGCTCAAATAGTACCGCTTTGGGTGCAGTGTCACTATATCAGAAGAATGGAGATAGGTGGCGCTGTAAGGAATTTGTTTTCTTGTGCCGTGACGTCACCAAATAATTTTAAGAGTATAGGCGAAAACTGGCAAATCTTCAACAAAACTGGCAAATCTTCAACAAAAGTGTCGTAAAATTTCTGCATCCTTGTAGCGTTAGTGTGAACTACACGTCAAATGACGGTGCTGCATCTTGAGGACACAATCAATGACCTGCACTCACAAAATATGCCGGTAAGGACAATATTCAAAGACACCCTATAGGCAGCAAGCTATAACGCTCATATCAGGACGATCAATACATTACATTACAGGTGGCACTTACAACTGGCACCCTACGGAGTGTCCTTTACTTGCAATACAAGTCAGAGTTAGATTATCATGCCAACTGATCAGTTTAATGAGCACATCAAAATGCCTATTACATGTAGGTGGCTGCCTGTAGGGTGCCTAACTCCATTCAGATATTAATTAGTGGCCATCTGTAATTATGAACTCGGCCTACCTTATGTGCATACTTCTCAACTTACATTTCGTCCATTTCCTAAATCTTGCGTAACTTCCAAATACTTATTTCCGATAACCACTTTGTCGGGTAGGCATGCACAAAGTCCCGTTCCAAAATATTCGCCTCATACCGCATTACCGTACCATCATTACGCACAATATAATTCGCATGACCAGGAAATATATCAACAAACATATCCTCCTCGGTAATTTCATATTGTCCCTTACTTTGCCGCATTTTTTTAAAATTAATGTTAACCATTTCCGACCCAGCGCGAATAAGTATAATTCTACCATTTACATCATCAATCGTTAGGTCAGAAATGGCGTTTCCTGATATGGGTGTCTGAACCAACTTTTTCTTCATCCGTGTAAATTCTTTATTAGAAAGAAAAAAATCCACCTTTCCATCTTTACTGGGAAGGCTCCCGCAAGTTACGAAATCACCGCTGAGAGTATATGCTGTCACGTCTGAAAGTCCAGGATGATACTGCACTCTTGCAAAATGCAAAATAATCCGAACCCTTTTCCCCCTCTTTCTGCTTCTACGACCGATGTGGCCAAAGAGAATTTTGGTTTTGAGTTCGTTTTTCATAGCGCAGTTTAAAATAACCTGTGCGTTGTATATGGAAATCATAAGTCGCCGACAAAAAAGGGCCAAATCCCTATGAGTCAGTCGTCGTGCCAAAATCACCTTTATAGGGACATACATGGATTTTCCAAAGCCCTTTACCAAATTAAATAAAGTGAATTTGCCTTTGGAAAGATATAGCATACCGGCCTCATATTCTCCGAGTGGTTGGAACACACTCTCATCAGGAACTTTCAACCTCCTTTCTAAATAACACTTTGCGGGATTCCTGGTAATGCCGTAGACAGCGATATTCGTATTGGCCCATTTATACAGAAATTGTGAGGGCTCGGTGATTACTATTTTATCCAGTTTTCTATGATAGTAGAGAAAATAGTTGTATTTTATGGCTGGCGAAAATAACAAGATATCTGTCTTGTAATATGAAAATTGCACCTAATAATGCAAAATAGAAATATCCTATAAGATGATTTTCAAATTCACTTAAAACTCCCTCTGTATTGAATTTTACGGTATATATCTAAAGTGAAGAGAAAGAAGCCAGAGGTATCATCATAGCCTCGTGAAGGTCCACAATATGCTTGCCTGATATGTACTTCAAAGAATCAAGACCTAGTTTTCAGCACACACTGAAAAAACTGCTGTCCGGTCTGTAATGTATCCAAATAGGGCATAGTACATTTACACTACACTCACGTAAGCACTTTCCGAACGGGGATCATAACTATGATAGAGGGCAACACATAGCAATCAGGTCCTATGCAATGGATTCCCTTTGTGTGAGAATTGATGAGGACCTGAATATCCCTTTCACTTAAATAGTGTTAACCACTAGTGACACCTATTGAGGCAGTGGGTTAGGGTCCTCATTGAATAAGGTGTGGCTTTAACTGATAATTAAATGTTCAGTTGCCAATCAAGTTTTCCGTCGGCGTACCTCTGCCCCCCATCTGAACACCACCGCAGTTTCGAACCAGGCCACGTTTTTTCCGTCGATACTTGCGCTACGAAACTGCCTCGGTTTTCGCCATTCGTTGAAAACGTCTGCAGGCCAACAGACATCATTGGTGCGTGTTAGTATTGGCTCCAACCTAGCCAGCGCTCATTCATCTGCTTTCAGGATCAATTTGTTGCCATAGCGACGCCACATACATCTACCCAGCCAGCAAGATCCGGTGGGCCGCAGGTGGCCAAGGAGCGGCAACTGGCGGTCACCGGCGGCGGGTCAGTTTCGGGCCACCTGTGCTTATTGCAGTTTTTTTTCACAATTAAAAAATCTCACCAGAATAACCATCTACAGTGCAGGTTATATTATAGACAATAGTGAGGTTGTCAGTCTGAAATTCGGAGTTTTTAGAAACTGGGTCAGCCGACTCTGAAACGCAGGTGGTCCACCGGTGGGCCACTGGTGCCAAATCAGCATTAAAAATGAAAAAAATATATGAAATCGACAAAGGATATCACTTTTTCTTTACATAAGAATGTCGTTTACTTTTATATTATCCAGATTAATTAAAATTAATTTCCACCTGAATGATATCGTTATGGTGATACACTGTAAGAAGCAGTTTGCGCGGAAGATTTGCCACCAAAACATTGATGGCTTCAAAAATACTGACGTCCCAATTTTTTTCAATTTTGTGATATCTCAACACCCTTACGTGATTGCGCAATAGACGAACGTTATACTAAAGGGGCTCTCTTGGCTAATTATCAGAGTGTATTTGTTGTATTTCTGCTCAGCGCCATCTTTCGGTCATATATCAACTTTTCCGTCAACAATACCAGCGTTTTTTGGAGTATAACGGCCTTTTTCCACATACGCGTTTTACGCTGCGTTATGACGCTTCGCCCATTATTTGGAAGCAGAGCGGTGGAAAATAACAAAAGATTGAACGCATAACGCAGCGCAGTTTACGCACATGTGGAAACAGGCCTTAAAGGCCGGTGTCCACTTGTGCGTACTACGCTGCATTATGACGCTTCGCCCATTGCTTGGAAGCAGAGCGGTGGAAAATAGCAAAAGATTTAACGCATCACGCAGTGTAGTACCCACAAGTGGACACCGGCCTTAACTATGTGACATGGAATTCAACGCTGGTGCCTTCAATCTGCATACAGTAATGGCGGGCAAATGGAACAGAATCTGACGCTGTTAGGACTGTTACAGCATCCTCACCTCTCGACGTCCAAACGTCTCACCCCCGGGCACCGTCTCTAAAAGCAAACTCATTGCTCCTCCTTTGCTCAACTGACAGGATTTCTTTTTTGGACGGAAACTAAACGTCTGACAGCGTGGATCGGCGTTACAACACGAAGAACATTCGAGAAGTGACGTAATTTCCGGTATAGTTGTGTCGGCCATTACAAGGGCTACATTCTGATGGTGAATTTTATAGGAAGTTGTGAGCGCTGTTGGAGAAATGGTATCTATGAGTTGGCAGATTGATATGAAAAGCATATCGGACATGAGTGTGGACATGTTTACCATTACTTTACTATTTCGCTTGACGAAACGAATTCTGCATCGATTCGTACATGACATATAAAATGACCGCAAGGAGTTATAAGCGGCTGGCCATACTTTTGAAAAACATCCGCCGTTATCGCAATGACGGTGAAGAACTCCTCGACTGGACAATCAAGAACGATGTGAACTATGGCCATCATTAGTACTTTCTTGCTGCCAGAACGCTTGAAACAATGAAGTCACCCATACCCCTGGTGTTAAACGGTCATCTCTCCATCGGATCACAAAAGATGTATGTCTTGCACAAAGCTGCGTCGTGAAGAACTAGATAGGAAGCTGTGACGATCCGGTAATTAAAGAACGACTACTACAGGAAAAGGCATAACAAGTCGATTATTGATAAGTGACTTAACTTGAAAGACAGAGTGAACTGGCGATTTGTACTTCATTATTGATCGACCATTTCATCTTTCACAGCAAAAAAACAAAACAAGGGTATGCAGAACTCGATATTACAAATCGACTTTTTGCCATCATTTCATCAATGGAAGCAAACATTCTTATACGTTTTATAATTTCGTTCAAAATACTGGATAGTTCCCCCAATACCGCTCAGAGTGTATGAAATCGCCATGAATGGGAGCGGATACCAGGTGGCGGATTCCTGGCCAAGTACAACTGATATTCACGAATGAAGAGTATGGACATGGTAGGCAGTAGGCATGAAAAATGAGCCCTTTTTAGGTAACTCAGTATGATAATGATAGATTTGTATACTGAACGGTTTTGGGGAACTATCCAGTATATTGCATGGTCGCTAAATATTATAAGCTTACAGATTAGGGCTCTCCACTATTATTATTATTATTATTTTCCATATATTACAGTGCCCTTCCCAGTATAAATACAGCTCAAAGGCACTTTACAATGGATTACACAAACAATATAGACTGAAAAAAAAGATACTAATAAAACATTGTGATCACGCTGAACTAAAACATTATGACTAAAACATTATGACAGGGAATTCGATAAAAAATGGGTGTTTAAATGTCGTAATGATGAACTAAAACATTATGAAAAGGCGATTCGATAAAAATGGGTTTTTAAATTTCGTTTAAAAGCATTCAAACTGTCCAAAGCTCGAAGGTGCAGAGGGAGGTCGTTCCACAGCTTGGGGGCACTTACATAGAAGGAGCGCTCGCCTGCTTTGGTTCTGTACCGTGGAACGACCAGCCGGTGCTGATCCATCGAGCGAAGGCAGCGACTTGGATGATAGCGTGATACCATTTCTGACATATAGCTCGGAGCCAGATTGTGAACTGCCCGGAAGGTATGAACTAATGCTTTATACTGGATGCGCTGAGCAACAGGGAGCCAGTGAAGCTCGGCTAAAATTGGTGTAATGTGCTCAGTCTTCTTAGTGCGTGTGATGATGCGGGCAGCCGTGTTCTGAACCCGCTGTAGCCTGTAGCTGTAGCTCCACTCCTTGAATCACAGTCGACAGAGCAAAAATCGTTGCGAGATTGCTTATATTAGTGAGGTTTCGCAAATCTGACGAAACACGAAGCACGAAATACGAAATTGGACTCCATTTCCATGACGTAATGTATTTCAGGAGATGGTTGGTACCACAAATATCGTCTGCTGCAAGAGCGTCTTTTAGCGTATGACGTTAGACCGATAGAGTTACGGCGTATATTAAACTTTGAAATCAATCTTTCGTTTCCACTTCGTAAATACGAAGTGGAAATTCAAAAATTTAAGATGCACCATAACTCTCTCAGTCTTATACGATACGGTAAAAGACGCACTGGCGGCAGGGACATTGTGATAGTAACCATCTCCAGAAATACATTAGGTCCTGGAAATGAAGTTGAATTTCGTATTTCGTACTTCGTGTTTTGTCAGATTTGCGAAACCCCTCTATTACCCGAATACCACTTCTACCTGAGTAAGGCACTGGTACATCTTATATCTCTCGTGGTACTGAACAATAAGCAGTCAAGAAAAAAATCTACTTTTCTAAACTGAACTTTTCGCCTGTTGTTGCTTGCATGGCAGTGAATAGAGAATAATGATGTCGATTTGTAGGACCATATTCTATTGATAAAAACTACAGTCCTGAAGATCGCAATCATTCGCACCTTCTACTAGTTCCCGTCATTGCCACTACCACATCCGTGGCGCTCCACTAGCTTCATCCGTGTTTGTGTGTATTGTATGTACATGCATTATGTGTACGATTTGATCAATGCTGGGAGTGACAGTTCGAATCAGACTGGTTCTCGTCTTAAAGGAGCTGGACGTCCAAGTTGTAAACACTCACTCACTGGTTCTCTATCCACGCGCCGCCTGCGGTGCTGCCACCTATTGTCGGTGATATGTAACTGACGTGAATATCGTGAGTGAGTTGCATTGGACCGGGCACCAGTCTAACGATCTGCCACCTTCACGAAGGAATAAAACTAGTTTGCTGGCCACTGTTTGTAAACAAACCAGTTTGTTTCAACAACGGACAGTAGCGCCGTGGGATTGAGCGGCAAAGACGGGAACCAATCAGGAGTGGAAACTCTTGGTCCACATGATATTGGATTTCGCCCTCCTACCGTCCATTGGGAGGTGTCGTGCATGCGAAGTTGATAAGGGGACCACGACAGGGGCATTTACTTGTAGACCAAATGGTGGCCTGCAACCTGACCTGTTCAGCCAACTCTTCGCTGTTGAAAACGAGTTGTCTGTACAGCCTAAATCGTTCCCAGGAGTTCCGGTCGTTCTTGTAGCCGAGGTTGCACCACCGATCACCTGAAGGCAATGTTGCAAATTAGCGTTTTCTTGTATCGTGACGTCACCGAATAATTTCAAGAGTATAGGCGAAAACTTGCAAGTCGTCAACAAAAGTGTCTTGAAATTTCTGCATCCTTGCAGCGTTAGTGTGGCTGAATCGGTTAATGTCGTCCTGGGTACACCTCATTATTACCCAGGGTAATCCTGGGTAATCCTTTTTGTAACCCAGGATCGTCCTGGGTACAAATAATGTACCTTAACCCATGGGTGCCGGGAAGAAGTTGAAAAAATGTACATTTCGTAACATGAATTTCTGATGTCTCCACAAAAATGCGCCTAGCTCCCACAATTTTCAACCAAAACTGGTGACAAGGCACTCATTCTGGAGGCAACTAAATGGGCCACGACCTCATGCAGGTATGCTTGTTCTAAAATGTCTGTGAGAGAAACAGATCCGAGCCGAAGATGCAAGTTGTGAGGAAATGGTCGCATTCTGCCTACGTTTTTGTCAGGTTGTCAATCTTTAAACGTCCATATCTCGATAACCGTTGCTCCTACGCTTCTGAAAATTGGTCAGAATGAAGCTACTTTTTTCTACTCTTTCTTTTGGCGCTAGTCGCGTCGTCGTAGCTGCTTCCGTTCCGGAGATACGGCCATTTTGTCACAGCGAGTCAGATTTGCACTTTAACTGGTTACGATTCTATATATGTCAGTTTGAATGCACAAGGGTGTGTGGTACAGGCCAAAGCCGCATATATCCGTCGTTCGGCACCAATGGGTTAACATTACCCAGTTTTAAAATCCGCGCCATAGGATGGAATAGATTGCACATACGACTGCAAATCGCGGTCTTTAACGCGAGTTGCCATTCTGACAGCTGCTGACAATCACCACGTCAAAATGCACGTATATAAATTCATGGCGGGCTAGAACAAGACAATATCGTACCTCGAGCGCAAAGGGAAAATGGCGCGGATTTCAAACTGGGTACTATTAAGGTTCCTTATTTATACCCAGGATCGTCCTGGGTAACAAAAATGATTACTCAGAATACCGAGGGTAATAATGAGGTGTACCCAGGACGACATTAACCGATTCAGCGCTAGTTTGAACTACACGTGCAGTTAAAAGACGGCGCTGCATCTTGACATCTTCGATGATCGAAGGCCGATCTGCTATCCACTGCGTTACACCGCACATCACCCTTCGAGAAATTGACCGGTCCACGGCGTATCTGCCGCCTCGAGAAGAAGAGGCCGATCAGAATCGGTGTTGAAAAATTTGAATCGTGGTACAAAGAGTGGTAGCCGAAGACCCGATATTAAGTGCAATATGATTGGTCGCCCGGTAAAGTTGGCATCGTGCCAAGATACGCCGCCAACTGGTCTATTTCTCGAAGGGTGATGTGCGATGTAACGTAGTGGTGAGCAGATCGGCCTTCGATTATCGAAGATGCATCTTGAGGACACAATCAATGACCTGCACTCACAAAATATGCCGGTAGTAAGGTCAATATTCAAAGGGACCCTATAGGCAGCTACCTATCATAGGCTCATATCAGGGCCGTCACTTCATTGCAGGTAATAATAATAATAATAATAATGCGTGGGCTTACAGTGCCTTTTACATTGAAGTGCCAAAGCACTTTACATTATTACCCAGCCTAATCCAGAAACCTTTCTGTAGAAACCAAGGGCAGCTACAATCCAGCGCACACATGGACATTTCAGGCTAGTTGAGAGTATACAGAGTGGCACAGCCAGGGACCCGCAACCTTCCGATCACGAGCCACCGCGCTCCGCACGGGTGGCGCTAGCAACTGACGAGCTACGGATTTGGGTTCAAATTTGATGTTTAGTGCAGTTTACTTGCTATACAAATTCTCATGCCAACCGATCGGTGTGATGAGCACATCAAAATATCTATGGGGTGGCTGCCTGTAGGGTGCCTTTAACTCCATTCACATATTAATTAGTGCCGTCAATAATTCTCATGAACTTGGCCTACCTTATGTGCATATTCTGACTTACAATTCATCAATTACTTAAAGCCAGACAGTATAGACAGATGGGTTATAATCGACGAGCCTAGTCTCGGTCACCCAGCCGCTGTTTCGAATCTGGGGAACCGTAGCAGTACTGTGTGGCTGGCTGCGCAAGACTACACACAGCATTGGGGATTCCCCAAGGGGATTCCCAAAACCTTGATGCAGGGTAATGCTATAATATGTGGTTCTATGGTTCTATACAATACGCACGCCTGTAGATGAGGTTGCACTATTATTTCGGCCGAACTGGAGAGTGAGTAGCGGTGCATAGTGTGCGGCTTTAAATCTTGCGTAACTTCCAAATGCTTATTTCCGATGACCACTTTGTCGGGTAGGCATGCATAGAGTCCCGTTGCAAAACATTCGCCTCATACCGCATCACCGTGCCATCATTACGCACAATATAATTCGCATGACCAGGAAATTTATCAACAAACATATCATCCTCAGTAATTTCATATTGTCCCTTGCTTTGTCGCAGTTTATTTAAATCAATGTTAACCATTTCCGACCCAGTGCGAATAAGTATAAATCTACCATTTACATCATCAATCCCTAGGTCAGAAATGGCATTTTCTGATTTGCGTGTCTGAACCAACGTTTTCTTCATCCGTGTAAATTCTTTATTAGAAAGAAAAAATTCCACCTTTCCATCTTTACCGGGAAGGTTCCCGCAAGATACGAAATCACCACTGAGAGTATATGTTGTCATTTCTAAAAGTCCAGGATGATACTGCACTCTTGCAAAATACAAAATGATCCGAAGCCCTTTTCCCCTCTTTCTGCTTCTACGATACATACGGCCAAAGAGAATTTTGGTTTTGAGTTCGTTTTTCATAGCACAGTTTAAAATAACCCGCGCTTTGTATATGGAAGTCACAAGTCGCCGACATAAAACAGCGCAATCCTTATGAGTCAGTCGTCGTGACGAGCTCAGCGTTATAGGGAGATACATGGATTTTCCAAAGCCCTTTACCAAATTAAATAACATGAATTTGCCTCTGGAATGATATAACATACCGGCCTCATATTCTCCGAGTGGCTGGAACACACCTGGAACAGGAGCCGTCAACCTCCTTTCTAAATAACACTTTGCGGGATTCCTAGTAATGCCGTAGACAGCGATATTCGTTTTGGCCCATTTATACAGAAATTGTGAGGGCTCGGTGATTACTATTTTATCCAGTTTTCTATGATAGTAGAGAAAATAGTTGTATTTTATGGCATGAAAAAACTGCAGTCCGGTCTGTAATGTATCCAAATAGGGCATAGTACATTTTACACTACACTCACGTAAGCACTTTCCGAATGGGGATCAGAATTATGATAGAGGGCTACGCATAGCATTCAGGTCGTATGCAATGGATTCCTTTTGTGTGGAAAATTGATCAGGACCTGAATATCCCTATCAATTCAATAGTTTTAACCACTAGTGACACCTATTGAGGCAGTGGGTTAGGGTCCTCACCTCATTGAATACAGTGTGGCTTTAACTGATAATTAAATGCTCAGATGCCAATCAAGTTTTCCGTCAGCTCACCTCTCCCCCCATCTGAACACCCACCGCAGTTGCCAACCGCGCCATGTTTTTCGGTCGATACTTGCGCTCCGAAACTGCCTCGGTTTTTGCGATTCGCAGAAATCGTCAACAGGCCAATAGACGTCATAGTGCGTGTTAGCATTGGCTCCAATCTAGCCACCCAAACAGTCTTCCGTTTCAGGACCAATTTGAGGCACCACAGCGACGGATGATCATTACAACCTTGCCTCTCGACATGCCCGACGTGTTTCAGACAATCAACACATATCTTACGACGGCTGCGTCGGCTAAACTGCCAATAGGGCTTTTGATTGCTCAGGCGTCATCAGCGCCATCTTTTGGTCACACTTTTAGAGAGTATAACTACATTATTTGACATGAATTCAACAGTGGCGTCTCCAAGCTACACTGCCGGACAAATGGTACAGCAACCTGACGCTACTGGGACTGTTGCACCATCCTTACCTCTCCACGTCCAAACGTCTCACCCCCGGGCACCGTCTCCAAAAGCAAACTACGAGCTCCCATTTTGCTCAACTGGCAGGATTTCTTTTTTGGACGGAAACTAAACGTCTGACAGCGTGGATCGGCGTTACAACACGAAGAACATTCAAGAAGTGACGTAATTTCCGGTATAGTCGTGTCGGCCATTACAAGGGCTACATTCTGACGGTGAATTTTATAGGAACTTGTGAGCGCTTTTGGAGAAATGGTATCTATGAGTTGGCAGATTGATACGAAAAATATATTGACCATTAGTGTGGACATGTTTGCCATTCCTTTTTTATTTCGCTTCACGAAAAAGAATTCCGCATCTAATCGTATATATTGTCTATTGACCTATAAAATGACGGCAAGGCGTTACCAGTCATACAATAGATTCGAAACTCATGGGCCGTTATCGCCATGACAGTGAAGAACTCCTCGCCTGTACAATCAAAAACCAGATAAACTATGACTATCATCAGCACTTTCCTGTTGCCAGAACGCTTGAAACAATGAAATCACCATACGGTTGGTGTTAAACGATGATCGCCCCATCGGACCACCAAAGATGTATCTCCTGCAGCAACGTGCGATCCCGTAACTTAAAGGAGCACGGTATTGCCACTTTTTCTCGACAGCCGGCGCCCCTGTGCCACTCTCCAACGCAGGGGCCAACGATGTATTGGCGAATTGACCCGATTTCCTCCGTACATTTTGTAATGCATTTTTGTAGTTCGTCTTACTGCCGCTAGGTGGCTCCCTCTACGTCGGCAGTCAAATAACGCATTTGAGATCCAATACCGTGCTCCTTTAAGAAAGAACGACAACTACGCCGTGTTAAAATAAACCTAGAAAGAGTAACCAAAAAGTTGGATTAGTTATTCGGAACCTTTCTAAAAATGCCATTCAAGCAGCTGACAACCACAGGACTGGCGATTTTGTTCTTCATTGCTTGTCGATCATTTCTGATCATCTTTCACGGCATAAAAACAAAATTCAATTCTATGCAGAACTCGATATTGCAAATTGATTTTTACATGTTAATTTCGTTCAAACAATTGTATTGTCGCTAAAAAAATGTAACCTTTCATATTAGGCCTCTCCATCCCTTGAATTATAACTAACAGAGGACAATTCTTTGCGAAATTGCTTACATTACCCAAATAGCGCTAATATCTGTGTAAGGTACCGGTAAATCGTCTCTCGTAGTGCATGTACTTTACAATCAACGGTTCAGAAAACAATCTATTGGTTTAAATACTGAAGTTTTCGCCTGTCGTTGCTTGAATGCATGGACCGCGTGCGATTCAATGAATAGAGAATAATGATGTCGATTTGTAGGACCATAATCTATTGATAGAATCTAGAGTCCTGAAGACGCAATGGGTGATATGAACAAAAATAAGTAATAACTTTTACTCCAGTTTTTGAAGTATTTACTAGTGACTATATGAGTAAAACAGGAGTAAATACTGCAAGTAATCACTTGTAGCTACTACTAATACGTATTAGTTAATACTAGTGCAGTAGTTACTCCAAAACAGTAAATTCTGCCGTGGATATGAATAACCAGTAGTAATGTGGTTGATCAATTTCAGTACGGTGAACCCATGACTCTCAGACGAGTAAAAACTAGTAGGGCAGAAGTGATTACTTTGCAGTAAAATCAACTTTTTATTCATATGAATTCAAGTATTCACTTCTTTTTGGAGTAAAAACTTGGAACTAGTTGCTTTTACTTTTAGTAACTACTAGGTAGTAGATACTGATTTTTATCCATATCACCCAATTTTGCACCTTCGACTAGTGCCCATCATACCACCACCATATCCGTGGCGGTGAGTGATGGAGAGACACAGTTCGTTTGTAGGTCCCAACGCCTATGGCGGGTGACAACAATTATGCACAGGCAACTCCATGCAAATGGTATTTTTATTAGATCAGTGATATACAGTAGGCCTACATGCTCTGCATTAAAATGAGCAAGTAGGCCTACTCCAAACATGTTTTATTTGCGAACGACAAAACGTTCTGCATTCTTGGTCTTCATTTTTATTTTATTTCTCAATTACATGTAACCAAAAGTAAATATCTTATCTATTTTTGATGAAATAGAAATAATGAGCCGTATTCAAAAAGGGTGTGTTTAAGACTTATACGCGTGTAACATCGTCAAATGTATGATGGAAGAGTGTGCATTTAGTGAAGTTACACGCGTCTAGCCTGATGCCCGTTGTACACGGTAGGATTTTTTTGTACTAAAAATTATAAATGAGGCTCATGAAGGGTGATTTCGGTCATAGGCTACCGATTGCCTCGCTGAAAGGCATTGTGAACACCCATTTAAGCCCCATTTAATTCTCGGTAGCAAAAGGGTTGACACCTGACAGTCTGTCGATACACTAGCTACACCCCATCGTCGGTTCATTTGCCGGCTTTCATGACAACTAGAGACTTATGGCAAGGCTCCGTATCGTCATCCGTGTCAAGTTTGACGTATGAATTTAACAAAAAACATGACACGGATCGACGATACGGAGCCTTGCCAAAGGTTCCTAGATAAATATCCTTCTTAGCGCAAACCCGATTAGATACTTGATGACAATGATGATGAGCAACTTATTTTTGTTTCATTTTGAAGGTAGGAAGCGGCACTGCGGTGTCTGTATTCTATGAACGTATGGCATTCTTCATACCAAGTAATGCTGAAAGGGTAAATGTCGTCCTGGGTATATACAAAGATTACCCAGTAGTCTTGAACGTTAGTTGTGGTGTTGATATTTTTGGTGACTGGGAGGGGAATGTGGATGGTAGTCAGCTGCCCTGCATTCAGAGAGACTTTAGTGAAAAGTCTCTCTGAATGCAGGACAGCTGACAGGGATCTGTGGTTATAAGTATTTATTAGCAAATGCAGATTTGTAGGGAAATGGAAGGGCTGGGG
>NMRB01002282.1:104112-114957 GCA_002633025.1 Notospermus geniculatus
CCAGGATCGCAATCTTCGCTAAAACAATACCCTGGGTGTATTCGGTAGCTGAACATCACCCAGCATCTGCAATCGGTGCCTAGGAACGAGTCTTATTTAGAAATCCCGTGGAATCTCGCGGTCTCGCGTCGCGGTACTTGCTGTGTGTAGGTGTTCACGACATTCTTCAGACTGTCACGTGACCACGGGCGAGACAACCTTGAATCCAGGTAGCATACCACGATGCTGGGTGATGTTCGCCTACCGAAACTACACCCAGGGTACTCTTTTAGTGAAGACTGATATCCTGGGTAATCTTTGTATATACCCAGGACGACATTTACCCTTTCAGCCCAAGTAATCAATACCAAGTATGTCCTGAAATATTTTAGTCTCGCACCGCCAGCCTCTGATCTCGCTCCGCCAACTACGCTTGGATCAGAGTCATGCCCGGGACTCGTATTCATTTTGGTTATGCTAAGGGTTCCAACATGTCACCACATGCAGGTGGCGCTCACACACAGACGTTGGTTAAAACGTGCCATAAGTATTTCTTAGCGTACCGCAATAAAAAACTGAATGTCTCAAATTAGTCTTATCGAGCTTTATGACACATTTTATTCACATTTTAATAATTTCCTGTCGTTTTATCACCGTTCCTGCGACATATATAGGAGCTGAATCGATGTTATGGATTAACGACTAGCTCTGTGTATGAATTACATCCGGGTATTTCATGCCCTGGCTCAGGGCATGGGTACCCGGATGTCATTACGAAAATACTTCGCCTGGGGTTGGTCCCTCCCCGGTGAGCACTACTGCCACCTGGAGGGAACAGCTGGTCTAGAAATATTTGTATGACTACAGTGCCGTTTCTTTGGTCATTTCCGTAGTAATCTTGAGAATTCGATGTTCAATCTGAGTCCTCTCTCACTATACATCGCTCCCAGGTGTTCGTCGCTGCTGTAGCCGAGGTAGGACGCTCTTGGACAGGAGACAATGCTTGCAGTTAAGCATTTGCATTGGTTGATGTCAAAAGCCAGTCTGCACAAACAAGCGGCAGTCAACGCCAGACGGACTCTGTGGGGACAGGTAGGCCCTACACATGTATACGTTTAGTCAAAGTAAATGCCCACCTACGGTAATTTTCCCGCATATTTCCATGAATATTTTTCATAGCCAAGTTTTCCTTTCATACACATAATCTAGGGCCACTAGGACAGTTTTTAAGGTCTACTGATGCGTAAGATTTCGCGCCCAAATGTGTACATACATGCACACAAACATGGACGTCATCCGTGCCCCCATTTGTGTTGAAGTCCACATTTGACACCTTAAACACGCACTCTGTTTGCGTTACAACATGCGTAACTTCCAAAGGCTTATTTCGGTCAACCACCTTGGTTGGAAGACTCTGAAATGCTCATGATCAGCGTCGTGTTTCAGAATATTCGACTCATACCGCATCACTGTACCATCATTCCCCACAAAATAATTCGCATGACCAGGAAATTCGGTAATAAACATATCCTCTACAGTGATTTCATGTTGCTTACTTTGAAGCAGTTTATTCAAATCAATGTTAATCATTTCCAACCCAGCGCAAATAAGTATAATCCTACCATTGACATCATCGATCCCTAGGTCGGTAATAGCACTCCGAGGCCTGGAAATCTTGACGTTTTTTTTCGTGATCAACTGATTTATTTTTTTGTAGAGAAGAAACTCCACCCGTCCGTGCTTACCGGGAAGTCTCCTACAGGCCGCGAAATCACCATTAAGGGTAAGTGCTGATATTGTCGAAAGCCCAAACTGATAATAAAGTATTCTGGTAAAAAGAAAACTAATGTTGACCGCGTTTCCCTTCTTTCTACCCTTCTGTCTGATCCAACCAAACAAAATTTTGGTTTTACGTTCCTTTAAATCCGGACAATTTAAAATAATGTGCGATTGGTATCTGAAAATCACAGCTCGATGACAAGAGAGGGCGGACACTCGTCGGCCTAGTCGTGATAGGCATTTTATTCTTGTGTATTTTCGAAATCCATTAACAAAATATAAATAATTCATTCTTGTCTTTGACATCATTATAATCCCATCCTCAAACTCTCCAGCTGGGTCAATCACCAAAAATGTGAACGATTTTTCTAAATTACAGATGCCAGGACGCCTTGTAAATCCATAAACGGAAACAATATACGTGTAAGTTTGTTTACGAAATTTGCTCAACGATTTTTTATGATTGAAAATGAACATTTTATCATTTTTTCTATGGAAAAACAGATGAGAGTTGTATCTTATGGGAGGTGTCACAAACAAGACCTGTGTCTTGTGATTGAATATCTGACCTGAAAAATGCGATGTTTTAAATTGGCTGTTGTACTGCTGGGAGCCTTGACGGTCTAGTGGTTATCACGTCCACTTAGCAAGTGGGTGGCAGGTCCAGGTGTGAAGGGAAACAATGTCCTAGGAAAAGCTATCCCAGGAACAAAAGATCCTATTGTTACATTCTAATCTCTAGCGATTGGTGTCTATAGCCTACCCACACTGTTAGAAAAAACAGAGGATTTTACAGAAAATTCCTGCAGCAGAGTTTCAGGACGTGATCTGTAAAATTACAGACTCAAATAAATGTTAACAGAGACTTGACTGGAGGCTGACCAAATTATATTTTAATAAGTTCTCAGAAAGCATCATTCTGGACAGTCAAATTGAGTCCAACTAATACAGGAAAATATAAATCACACCATATGTAAATTTACAGAAGTTCCTGAAACTCTGCTGCAGGCAATCTCTGTAAAAATATTGCAAAAATTTCTTACAGTGCATGCCGCTTATTCCGTCATTCAACAATAGAAGTGGACGCTTTTTACAGGGGACACTCTTTACTGCTACACCGGCTAATTCATGGTGCCTTGTTCCATGTCCCTTTACAAGGGCAAGTAAAAGACCCTATCCAAGTGAGAAACATGAGTTCCTTGAGATAGACTCCTCCGCACTTACAAGGGCCAATAATTCTATAGATTCGGCCCTGACGGAAAAATGTGAAAATTCAAATACAAATAGGCCTACTGTTGTACTGCTGTTCATTCAATTGATTATTTTCGTCGAGGAAGGATGTGAATGGGACTGACATTCCCGAAAAATTTATGTCCGATAAACTCCCGCTTAGACCCATATAACAGGGCCATAAATCCCAAACAAAGGATTTTAGTACAACTACAATATTTTTGTTTTTGCATACCCTCGATGGCCCCTGGCAGGATTGTTTCGCCAACCTTACCTCTCTACGTCCAAACGTCTCACCCCCGGGTATACCGTCACCAAAAGCAAACTCTGAGCTCACATTTTGCTCAACTGACAGGAAAGAATCAAGACCTAGTTTTCAGCACACATTGAAAAAAACGCAGGCAGGGCTCTAAGGCTTCCTTTACATTGAAGTATACGGTATACGAAACGCCGGTTAACAATGGCTTCATGGTGGTGAATCCTCGGAATGCCTTTGTTAACCGGTGTTTTCGTATACCGTATACTTCTATGTAACGGAAGCCTAAGGGAAGCCTTACATAGAAGTATACGGTATACGAAAACGCCGCTAAACAATGGCTTCACGGTCGTGAATCCTCGGGAAGCCTTTGTTAATCGGTGTTTTCGTATACCGTATACGCATAGGTAACGGAAGCCTAATGTATTCAAAAAGAGCATAGTATCATAAAGGAATCAACCATAAAGGTTCAACTGACAAATTTAGCATTTTATAAATGTGGACAATATCCCTTGACTGGAGATTGACTTCTTGCTTATTATCATTTTGTGTGTCAATTTTGTGCTTTTCTGTATTTTGAATAGGCTGACGTACATTTGTACATGGAACACTAATTGTGCTGAAAATAGATCAGTTATCGTCAGAAATGGAATTCAAAGCATCATGTTGGCAGGTTCATGTACCTCTTCACCACAAAAAAAGTTGAAGCTCGTGCCTATTACGTATAGCCAAAATTCAGGCAGTGAGAGACATCTGGTGGCAACACAGAAAGTGTATCCCTCAGTAAGCTCATCGTTCGCAGTTAAACCTTTATGGTTGATTCCTTTATGATAGTATATATTACACTACACCAACGTCGGCGGACGTAAGCGCTTTCCGAATGGGGTTCCGAGTGGACAGCACATCAGGTCCTATGCAATGGATGTCTTTTGTGTTGGAAATTGATTAGGACCTGAATGTCCCTTTCTGCTCAATAGTTTTAACCACTAGTGACACCTATTAAAGCGGTGGGTTAGGGTCCTCATCGAATACAGTGTGGCTTTAACTGATAATTAATTAATCAGACACCAATCAAGTTTTCCGCCGACACATCTCTGTGCCCATCTCAACACTCACCGCAGTTTCGAAGTGCGCCACGTTTTTCCATCGCTACCTGTGCTCCGAAACTGCCTGGGTTTACGTGATTCGAAAAAAAAACGTCAACAGACCAACAGACGTCATTTGTGCGTGTTAGAATTGGCTCCAAACTAGCCAGCCAATCAGTGATCCCCTTTCAGGACCAATTTGAGGCGCCTAGCGCCGGTTGAACATTAAAACCTTCCCACACGACGTGCTCGACGTGTTTCAGCCAATTAATACATATCCATATGGCGGCGGCGTCGGCTTAACTGCCAATAGAGCTTTGGCTTCCTCGGGGCGTCATCAGCGCCATCTTGTGGTCATACTTCAATTTTTCCGTCAAACAATGCCAGCGTTTATTGAAGTATAACTATGTGACATGGCGGGAAATGGAAAAGCAATCTGACGCTATTGGGACTGTAAGGCTAAGAATCCATTTACGCGATTTTCGTGCCGCGCGATGTCGCATCCTTTGTCCACGACCAACGCGGCGGAAACAAACAATTCGCGTGAATGGACAGCCAGCCTTAGGCCTACTCCAACATTACCTCTCTACGTCCAAACGCATAACCCCCGGGCACCGTCTCCAAAAGCAAACTACGAGCTTCCGTTTTGCTCAACTGACAGGATTTCCATTTTGGACGGAAACTAAACGTCTGACAGCGTGGATCGGCGTTACAACACGAAGAACATTCGAGAAGTGACGTAATTTCCGGTATGGTCGTGTCGGCCATTACAAGGGCCACATTCTGACGGTGAATTTTATAGGAAGTTGTAAGCGCTTTTGGAGAAATGGTATCTATGAGTTGGCAGATTGATACGAAAAGTATATCGGACATAAGTGTGGACATGTTGACCATTATTTTACTATTTCGCTTGACGAAAACGAATTCTGCATCTAATCGTGTATGTACGGCAGGCGTTATCAGCCACAGACACTTTCGAAAATCATCGGCCGTTATCGCAATGACGGTGAAGAACTCATCGCCTGGACAATCAAAAACCAGATAAATTATGACCATCATCAGCACTTTCCTGTTGCCACAACGCTTGAAACACAATGAACGGGCGATTTTGTTCTTAATCATTACTTGTCGTCTATTGCTGATAATCTTTCACGGCATAAAAACAACATTCATTTGTATGCAGAACTCGATATTGCAAATCGACATTTATTATGTTTATTTCATTCAAAATACAATGGGTGAGGTCAGAATTCCGTGTATGTTATGTGTTATGTGTTAGTGTTACAGATCTGTCAATTTCAAGATTTACCACAGCCCCTTCAACACTGTTGAAAAGGGGTTGTGGTTTGCAGCCTGTTAACAGGATGCTAACATCCTGTTAACAGGCTGCTAACAGCCTGTTGAGACTGTTGAGATGAAAATCGTTAACCAACTCATCCAGCTGCTCCTGTGTGAGTCTCATGCGTCTCTCTGAAGGCTCATTACTTTTGACAGGCCCTTGGACAAAGTTTTCACCACTTTCCAGAGCGAATATCTTCTTGAACACAGTTTGTCAAAACAAAGATGATTGTAACAATAACATAACACTAACATGAGAAATCCTGACCTCTTGACGGTGTTACAGATTCTTAACCACTAAGTGGCTAAAATTTCTAAAATCTATGGGAATTCTGCATATTTTAACCAGTGTGTTCAAAATGAAGAGGGGTCTCTTCGAAGCAATTTAGTAAAAACCCCAGCTTATTTCATCAAGAACAAGAAAAGGACATCGGAGCGATGTCTATGGTTTCCGATGATAAGTTTACTACTCTAGAGCTAGTTATCTGTGACCTTGACCTCTGACCTTGAGAAGTATTGCGTAACTGGAACAGGGATCCTTGATTAAACAAATAGGGGATGGTTAATGCAGGCTTCTAATTAGTTTTCCCCTGAAATTCTGAGTAGATTTGCACTTTAGAACTGTTTGACCTTGACCTTGACCTCTGACCTTAAAGGTCATTGTGTAACCTGAAAGCTCATCCTTGATAACCTAGGTGTAGATGAAGGTTTTAGGCTTCCGCCATCACCAGGTTCTGTCTCATATTATTTGTGATGGTTGGCTGTGACCTTGACCTCTGACCTTGAGAAGTATTGTATAACTGGGACAGGATCCCTGATTAAACCTATCGGGGATGGTAAATTCAGGCTTCTAATTCGTTTTTTCCTGAAATTCCGAGGAGATTTGTGCTTAAGAACTGTTTGACCTTGACCTTGACCTCTGACCTTCAAGGTCATTGTGTAATCTGAAAGCTCATCCTTGATAACCTAGGTGTGGGTGAAGGTTTTAGGTCTCTACCATCACCAGATTCTGACTTATGTCATGTTATCAAAGGGGCTGGGCAGAAATGAAGGGTTGTTACAAGTTCGGCATAACTCTTAAACTACTGTTTCGATTTGCTTGAAACTTGCACAGATGATGCTTTGTACTGAATGATTAACAACTATGATGAAACAAAAACAGTTGCATTACTCTTTGCTAATTAGGGAGACAATGCCAGATTTCAGAGGCCTAGGAAGACGAGGAATAGTCATTATTTCACCGCAGAATTTCACATGGGCCTATTTCACATAGAATGCTAACAAGTTTGTGTGATATGAGTGAATTATGTTCATTATTTTCTACAAAAAAATTGTGTTTTAGATTTTGGTTCAAATGCCTAACCTCTGCAAGTTAAGCAAGCTTTTACAAAGCCATTCAAACCAATGTGAAAACTGACCACAGGCCTGGGAACCACGGATTCATCCAGAATGACTAAATCAAGCTATACACTGAGAGTACATTTCACATGAATTACCTTGGTTTGAATGTTGTTAGGACGCATGACATGAGGGTCATTTGCCCAACCATTCAACTGTTGATTCCATGTCATGTCCCTTGGTTTGCAATCTATTGAATGTACCATTATGCCACGCTGTAATGCTTGCAATATGAACAGAGACGACGACGACGACGACGGATGACGGACGCTGACCCACGGACAATAGCTCACCCCAGGTGAGCTAAGGACACGTTTTCGGTAGTACTAGTCAGCGTCCTTATGGGGTTCTGCTGAAACAACATGTTAGAGCGATCTGAACCCAGGTTTAGGAGGCTTATTTGGTTCCGAGGCAGCATATTTCTATCTGTTGGTAATACATTTATGGGGTGTAAATCCAACCGTTCAAAAGTTAGCTGTACATCGTCACCCGTCCTCCTGTACAAAACTCCATTGTAGCGTCTAATTGACATCCAATGATGAAATACAAATCCCATTATAAAAAACTTAGGAGCAACTTTTGACGCGGGAACTTTTTGAAAAATACTTGAAAATGACCTTTTCTCTGATATAAAACAGAAATGAAGTTGCCCCCAGAGGGTCACCACGAACTGACAAGATACAGCTTTTGGCCCACGGCCTATTGGGCTCAAATTTGATGTTTAGTGCAGTTTACTTGCAATACAAATTCTCATGCCAAACGATCGGTGTGGTGACCACATCAAATTGTCTATAGGGTGGCTGCCTATAGGGTGCCTTTAACTCCATTCACATATTAATTAGTGCCGTCAATAATTCTCATGAACTTGACCTACCATATGTGCATATTCTGACTTACAATTCATCAATTACTTAAATCTTGCGTAACTTCCAAATGCTTATTTCCGATGACCACTTTGTCGGGTAGGCATGCATAGAGTCCCGTTCCAAAACATTCGCCTCATACCGCATCACCGTTCCATCATTACGCACAATATAATTCGCATGACCAGGAAATTTATCAACAAACATATCATCCTCAGTAATTTCATATTGTCCGTTACTTTGTCGAAGTTTATTTAAATCAATGTTAACCATATCCGACCCAGTGCGAATAAGTATGAATCTACCATTTACATCATCAATCCCTAGGTCAGAAATGGCATTTTCTGATTTGCGTGTCTGAACCAACTTTTTCTTCATCCGTGTAAATTCTTTATTAGAAAGAAAAAATTCCACCTTTCCATCTTTACCGGGAAGGTTCCCGCAAGTTACGAAATCACCGCTAAGAGTATATGTTGTCATTTCTAAAAGTCCAGGATGATACTGCACTCTTGTAAAATACAAAATGATCCGAAGGCCTTTTCCCCTCTTTGTGCTTCTACGATACATACGGCCAAAGAGAATTTTGGTTTTGAGTTCGTTTTTCATAGCACAGTTTAAAATAACCCGCGCTTTGTATATGGAAGTCACAAGTCGCCGACATAAAACGGCGCAATCCTTATGAGTCAGTCGTCGTGACGAGGTCAGCGTTATAGGGAGATACATGGATTTTCCAAAGCCCTTTACCAAATTAAATAACATGAATTTGCCTCTGGAATGATATAGCATACCGGCCTCATATTCTCCGAGTGGCTGGAACACACCTGGATTAGGAGCCGTCAACCTCCTTTCTAAATAACACTTTGCGGGATTCCTAGTAATGCCGTAGACAGCGATATTCGTTTTGGCCCATTTATACAGAAATTGTGAGGGCTCGGTGATTACAATTTTATCCAGTTTTCTATGATAGTAGAGAAAATAGTTGTATTTTATGGGTGGTGAAAATAACAAGATATATGTCTTGTAATATGAATATTGTACCTTATAATGCAAAATAGAAATATCCCATAAGATGATTTTCTAATTCACTTAAAGCCTAGTTTATACTTCGACGCAAGACCATCGGCGTCCGACGCACGATTAAAATCTGTACGCCGACATAAGCCTACTTCATTAGGTCGGCGTCCAGATTTTGATCGCGCGTCGGACGCCGATGGTCGTGCGTCGAAGTATAAACTAGGCTTAAGGCGGGGGGCTACCTATGCCGACTTTACTGACGCTCTTTGAAAACAAGCGTCCTAACATATTCATGACAAAAAGTAACTAATTGATGTCAACAAAATGTTTTAGCTACAACCTTCATGCTCCCGTTCTGTGAAAGAATTGTTCATTTTGACCAATTACAATGGAGTTAATTAAGTTATAACAAGTTGTCAAAATTTGAGTTCGCAAACAATTTTACAGACTTGGGATGCGACACATCAGTTTCCCACATAGTCTGTAACATACAGGCCTGATGCCTGCAGGGCCTAACGATCCGTTTTTTTTACGAAAGTACTTTCCATTTAATTGGTATACACTATTTAATGGCAAAAAAGGCTCGATTTACAGTTTTTGAAATATTTCATATTCCCGACCAACTATCCAAAAAAGGCGATTTGTGACCAAAGCACCAGTGGCAGAGCTGAACAATACCCGCAGTGGACACAAAAGATTTAGGGTCGGCACGTACACTGAAGATTGGTTTTCGAAAACAGTATACCAGGGTGATCGGATTTAATGTGAATGTGAATGACTGGTCGCACAAAGGCCAGTTTCGTGGATTGCCATTAGGGAATGAGCTCAGCTATAGGTAGTCCCCCGCCTTAAAAGTCCCTCTCTATTGCATTTTACGGTATATATCTAAAGTGAAGAGAAGGAAGCCAATGGTCTCATCATAGCCTCGTGCAGGTCCACAAAATGCTTGCCTGGTATGTAGCCTACTTCAGAGAATCAAGACCTAGTTTTCAGGACACGCTGAAGAAACTGCAGGCATGTCTCTAATGTATCCAAATAGGGCATAGGCCTAGTACATTTTATACTACACTCACGTAAGCACTTTCCGAATGGGGATCAGAATTATGATAGAGGGCTACGCATAGCAATCAGGTCGGATGCAATGAATTCCTTTTGTGAAATTGATCAGGACCTGAATATCCCTTCAATTCAATAGTTTTAACCAGTAGTGACACCTATTGAGGCAGTGGGTTAGGGTCCTCACCTCGTTGAATACAGTGTGGCTTTAACTGATAATTAAATGCTCAGATGCCAATCAAGTTTTCCGTCGACTCACCTCTCCCCCCATCTGAACACCCACCGCAGTTTCCAACCGCGCCACCTTTTTCCGTCGATACTTGCGCTACGAAACTGCCTTGGTTTTTGCGATTCGCAGAAAACGTCAACAGGCCAAGAGACGTCATAGTGCGTGTTAGCATTGGCTCCAAACTAGCCACCCATTTAGTGTTCCGCTTTCAGGACCAATTTGAGGCACCTCAGCGACGGATGATCATTACAACCTTGCCTCTCGACATGCCCGACGTGTTTCAGCCAATCAAAACATATCTTACGACGGCTGCGTCGGCTAAACTGCAAATAGGGCTTTTGATTGCTCAGGCGTCATCAGCGCCATCTTTTGGTCACACTTTTAGAGAGTATAACTATTTGACATGAATTCAACAGTGGTGTCTCCAATCTATACTGCTGGGCAAATGGAACAGCAACCTGACGCTACTGGGACTGTTACACTACCCTTACCTCTCTACGTCCAAACGTCTCACCCCCGGGCACCGTCTCCAGAAGCAAACTACGAGCTCCCATTTTGCTCAACTGACAGCATTTCTTATTTGGATGGAAACTAAACGTCTGACAGCGTGGATCGGCG
>NMRB01002283.1:15365-26152 GCA_002633025.1 Notospermus geniculatus
CCCCCCCCCCCACGCACTTCAGTCGGAGGCACCCGGATTGGGCAGAAACCCTGCAGCAGGAGGGGCTTTCGTGATATATTTGGCTACTCTTCTTTCAAAGTTATTATTGTTTTGACAGTGAACACTTGTGCATGGACTTTATGATTTGTTGCATTATTCTACCCGTATTTCAGTCTTGTTCGTGGTATTGTCATGGATCACGGCGCTCGCCACCCTGACATGAAGAAGGTGGTGGAGAATGCCTACATTTTGACATGCAATGTTTCACTGGAATATGAAAAGAGGTAAGAAATGATTTTCTTCAAATGTCACATCTATATCTATAACATTTCATCTCGGCAAATAAACAGATGTTAGCTCTTCTTCTTCCACAGCCTATTCTTCAAGGTGTTGACACTGGATATGGTGAGCTCTATGCAGTAGTACCATTCCAAACAAAAAATGCCAGACTTTTTAGCTCACTGGGGTGAGCTATTACGATGGTGCAGCGTCCGTCGTCGTCGTCGTCCGTCGTCGTCGTCGTTGTCCGTTAGCAGGGCACGTTTCGTAACCGCTGGAGCTATTGATCTGAAACTTGGTACATATATACCCCTAGGTCAGATGACCCACGACACCAAGTTTCGGTCCGATTCGACTCTCAGTTTGGCCACCAGGTGGCGGAAACCAAAAACACAAAAAGTACAATAACTCCTGAACTAATGACTAGATCATCTTCAAATTTTTATCATAGGTGTAGCTAATAAGGATACATAACATATATAACGGGTTTTTGATTTGACCTACTTTTCAAGGTCACAGAGGTCAAAGTTCGACAAAAGTGACGAACCTGCCACAGTTTGTCATTATTTCACCGAGCAACTTCATATCTTGCATAAACATGCATTGGAGGGGTACCTTAAAAAATACCAAGTTTCGGCCCGATTCGACATCCAATATGGCCGCCAGGTGGCGTAACCTGAAAATCAAGTAAGTGCTATTACTCAGGAACGGCTTGACGCAGAGTGCTCAAATTTGATATTTACCTCCATCTAGATGACCTTTACATGCATGTCAAATTTCGGCCTGATTTGACTTCAAACATGGCCACCAGGTGGCGTAACCCAAAAATCATCAAAGTGCTGTAACTCAGGAACGCCTTAACCCAAAGCGCTCCAATGTGCTATGTGGCCCCCTGCAGATGACCTTTATGCCCATGTGAAGTTTCGGCCCGATCGGACATCCAATATGGCCGCCAGGTGGCATAACCCAAAAATCATCAGTCTTTTCTGGGAATGACTTGACCCAGATTGCTCATAACTGATATGTACCTCCCTCTGTCATTAGACTATTATGTCCAACCCAGTGAGCACATGGTCCATGGACCATTTCATATATAGGCCAGTTGGGAAAAATGAAGTAGGGACTGGGACAGGTATCGACCCTTGGCCTCTTGGTCGCAAGTCTCTTGCTCCAATCACTGCACCACTGCACTCCCCATGGCCTACTGTTCCTTAGAGAAAAGATGACTCGAGCTATACATCTCATTTCAGTGAGGTCAACTCCGGTTTCTTCTACAAGAGCGCTGTTGAGCGTGAGAAGCTGGTGCAGGCTGAGAGAGCATTCACTGATGAAAGGGTGAAGAAAATCATCGAACTGAAGAAGAAACTTTGCGAGGGAACTGACAAGGGCTTCGTTGTCATCAACCAGAAGGGTATTGACCCTCTCTCCCTTGACCTGCTGGCCAAGGAGGGAATCGTGGCTTTGAGGAGAGCAAAGAGGAGGAATATGGAGAGGTTGGTTGACGTCTGCTAGTGTTGTTGATCTCACAAGAAGTGTAACTAGAGCTTCCCTTCTCAGACATCTCTGCCGGGGTGACACATCTAAGTAGTATTCAGTCTCAAAATCCTATCAAGTATAAGAATTAATGAGTTGGATTTCAGGTTGACCCTAGCCTGTGGTGGGATCGCCATGAACTCCGTCGACGACCTGACCCCCGATTGCCTTGGATTTGCTGGCCGAGTCTACGAGTACATCTTGGGTGAAAGCAAGTTCACATACGTGGAGGAGTGTGCCAACCCATTGTCTGTGACCCTCTTGGTGAAGGGCCCAAACAAGCATACACTTACACAGATCAAGGATGCCATTCATGATGGTTTGAGGGCTGTCAAGAATGCCATTGAGGACGGCTGTGTGATCCCTGGAGCTGGAGCTTTCGAGGTAGCTGCTTATTCAGCATTGATGAAGTTCAAAGACACAGTGAAGGGAAGAGCTAGATTGGGTATGTATCATTTTCAGTTCTCCAGCATTCCTTCATTTGATACTGTATGATAGAATTATACATGGAGATCAAACATTTGTGTAAAATGTGAGATATTTTCTTTCTGTAGGTGTTCAGGCATTTGCCGAAGCCCTGATGGTGATTCCTAAAGTATTGGCAGTGAACTCGGGACATGATCCCCAAGAAACGATCGTAAAACTCCAGGAAGAGTATGTCACTGCTGGTCAGCCTGTTGGATTAGATTTAGCAACCGGTAGGTTCTACTCACATTTCCCCATCCAACACTCATAGATCCCTGATCCTGTCTTATTTGCTGTTGAAAACAACTTGTGATTTTGTTATCATTCATTTACAGGTGAAGCGTGTATACCAGGTGATATAGGAATAGTAGACAACTATCGGGTGAAAAAGCAGTTACTGCATTCTTGGTAAGTCAACTAAGACAAGTTGCAAAATTTGGCCCTCATTGATGATATTTAAATGGCATGGCCCAAGTTATCTTGAATTTGGTGCTTTTAGGTTATACCTCACATTTCTGCTTTCTTTTCAGTACTGTCATAGCAAGCAACTTATTACTGGTGGATGAAATAATGAGAGCAGGAATGTCATCTCTGAAAGGCTAGCACATATCCAGGATGAAGATTCAGTTCCTGTATCAACCAATAGATGTCACCACAGCTTGACTCATCTTCTCAGTGTGCTTCAGTATTCCTTCATTCAAGAAAAAGTTGGTTTTGAGTGTGGGGAAGATGGTGGATCATTCTTCCTTTTGTTGGCTTTCGAACAAAATACTTGTCTAATATGTTCAACATGATTCAGTTGAACAAGATGATTGAATTTCATGTTGCAAACTTTTTGAAATGGTGAGTACATTGTCTCTCTTTCCCAAGAGGGACAAGAAATGTACACTACACAGCTTCACAAGAGTAATCCTGCTGAAGGATGACACAAATTCTATCCCAACTGTTCCTAAATATATCAATGTGTGATTTTTTTTTATGAAATATAATAATCGTTATGCAGAAAGTTCTGTTTTGTTGTTCTTTTCTCTGGACTGTTCTAACATTTATTTCATTACAGGTACTCCCATGTTTTCATTGCTTTGCTTTGTGTTGTCTGAACCTTCCTTTACCAAAAGTATATATTATGGTATTGAAACTGCTGTAGGTGTTTGTTCAGACAACGATTATCTGCTGTTATGTTGTTCTTGTTGGTTGCCTGAAATAATTCCTGTTTTGTGCATGAACAATAGTCATCTCTGTCTTGTTGCATGACATGCTACTCTTGATTGTGACATGATTATCTGTTGTATCTCTTGAGATTGCTGCTGTTAGTTGTGACATGAACTGTAGTTGTGTCGCATGAAATAACTGTATGGTCTTCATTCAGTCCCTTTATAGCAATGGGTAAGTACATGTAGCAGTTTCCGAGTACCAGGAGTTACTGGTGGTTTGCATGACGAGTACTGTGTGAGTACCAGGAGTTACTGGTGGTTTGCATGACGAGTACTGTGTGAGTACCTGGAGTTACTGGTGGTTTGCATGACGAGTATTGGTATCAGTGGCCCTGCTCGTGTTCTCATCTCCCTTTCTTGATTTTGTTACTGCACTGCTGTGGTGATTGATTGCCTATGCTTCTGCCTTATGTCTGTTGGGCTGTCTTTTATTCTAGGATGACCATTCCGTCTCACCTGAGAGCATGAAACCTTGATGACCAGTTTACAGGCGAATCCCTGTGGGGCCCTGTACATACATGTATCGGGTGTAAAAGTCTTCTCTGGTTGAAACAGAACTCATCTCATTGCCCAAAACGTTGCTTCTATCATTAGCTTCCTCTTATGACGTGGTCATCAAACCTGTTCTCAGTTCGTTTCCCTGCCATGACGCCGGTCGCTTCTACATAAATAGCGTGTTCGTGTACTTGCCTGGGCCTCCCCCGGGTGAGACCCATCGGCGTTCTTTTTCATGTGACGTCATGATCTGGGGTCTGTCGGGCCTGCCCGAAGTAATCACCTCGCCGAGGTGATTAGTTGGGGAAGTATCCCAGAATGCCTTTCAACACTGACAATGGCGTCGAACGTGCCGAATCCACCATTTTTACCCAAACTGGATATAAATAATGGTTAACATGCAACTATAGATGCAGATAGGGAGGATAAAATTGCTGCCAGGGCGACTTACATCTTCTAATCGTCCATGTCGTCTGCTGGTATGTCGGTGCCATTGCTTGCCGTCAGTTTGCCTGATCACGTGGTGCAAACTTACACGGGTGAGACCCAACAGCGTTCGTGAATGGGGTTTTATTGAGCATGCGCCTCGGTCGCTCAGAAATTTACTCCGGGGAGGCCCAGGCAAGTAAACGAACACGCTAAAAGAGGTCTTTGATGAGACTAATCAGAAACGCTTTCTGATTGATTTGATAAACTGAATTGGATTCATTTACACCGGCGTCAGTTGTAGCACTCTCAACTAAACTGAAGGCTCGCCGATAGCAGGAACCCAGCCAAACCCATTTCAAGCCCTTACAGCCCTCTGATGTATTGCGCGGGGGACATTTATCTCCACGACAATCATTCCCGTCACACCGGCACTTCAATTAGATGTGATTGCTACTTTACATCAACAGCTGTAAAGATTACTAACACACACTTTGAACATTCCCACTCTAAAGCAGGGGCGTAAATGTCACTTTGAGAAACGCTCAAGACGTGGGAGCCATGCCGATATCTTGGAACCATTGTTTGAGAGCACTTATCTCTGATTGGACGACTCCATTTTCACCGACATTATCTGTTCCCAGTGCACTGCTTCCGTTTTTTTCGAGAGTCAAGCCGCAAAGTAAAGAGCAGTTGATACGGCGTATCTTCCTGAAACTGATGGACGAGAAACTTGGTGTTTTTGCAAGGAAAGCGCCAACTCCATCTTGAAATACCAAGGCCTGCGGTCGCTTCGCCCTCGAACTGCTGCTCTCCAGTCTGCTGTAAGCTTGGTGGCAGCAAACAGATTCATGTCTGGCAGATTGTGTTTGCCTTTTTCTATTTGGCCTGTGTTTGAAAACAGACATTAATCCCTGTCGCTAGATATTGAAACAGAGCTTTGAGCTTTGCAACTATATTCGCTATTTACTGCAACATCGATATTTCAAGCGAACACGAGGAGCTGACTATTGTAAACAAACCCTGAAAGTATCGGCTGCTCCGGATCGTCTGCCTACCAATATACGACTGGTTTCATTTTCTGGGAAACTGTTAAACAAACAACTATCGCCCTGGATTCAAATCCCCGATTCGGGTGTCCACTCGATAACAGCTCATTCGACAACGCGGCGACATACGGACGTTGCGCATCCCACAAATCGGTCCGCGCAACGGCGGCTCAGGATTGCGGTGATCCGTTTGGATTCAAAAACGCCGATATCGTATGACTGACTGACACCCTTCGTTCTGGACTTCATTTCCTGATTGAGACCAATACGGCCGGTGTAACGCCAACATCTCTCAGATGGAGTCTTCGACGCAGGCCTAGACCTACTCCCTTCAACTGGACACTGGCGGCAACCAGACTCATACGCTTTTTCCTGGTCAGACTGAACAACTATCCGGTTCTTCGTGGGAAGCGCTCTCGCCTTTATTGGTCAAAAGCTGGCAGGCAACTTTCTCTACCGGAAACGACTCCGTGATTCGGATACCACGCAGCCGTGCACGAATTCCCGTTAAACAGCAACCGCATATTGGATTTTCGCGTGCCTGTGTCGGGTACCCCTGACTTATGCATCGACCTTCTGCGACAGAACGGAAGTAAGGAGAAACGGGTCTGCGGAGTCACGCCCGCTACACGTGTTTCCCGATCAGACAATGAATTTCAATCAAATGGATTATCGTCTGGTGTGATCTTGCTAACGACCGGTCAGCCAAGTTTAGCAGACGAGATCTTGGATTGGCAATCTCATTCGGATTTTGGTCAGAACTTCTGGAAGCGCGAAGGTTTGCAGACGAGAGGTAGGCGAGTTCGACAAGTGCTTCGATCGTTTTTGTGTGGATGGTGTTGTCGCAGTGAACTGTCAGTTAATTTCTGGCAGGAGGTGCCCCCGGTATAACGTATCAGATCAGCTGATGAGAGAGATTTTGCTTCACAGTATCGGCGTTATCTGAGTCGAATTTCATCGTTTCTCAATTCTCCTCAATCGAAGTTTTGAAACAAAATGGCCACTCGCATCAGGATCCTCTTTGCAATGGCGGTTAGCGTTTGTGTCGTCTCGACGACTGGACGCCAAGGCGACGGCTCGTGTCAGTACACATTCCAAGTTTGGAAACCTGGACAAGACATTCTTTGGAAGTTGGAACGCATGGACATGAAGCAGCGAAACTTGAGTATGTATTTCGATACGCAGTTGTTGCGACTGAGGAATGATCTCCTTCACGAACTTCTGGCGTCTAAGAACCTTTCTCACAGCATTGAAAAGCAAGTCATGGAACAGAAAATGGAATATGTGAAGCTAAGGATTCATCAGCAAGAGTTGAAGATGAGTATCATGAACATGAAGGATCGAAGTGATGAAATGAAGAACATGGTTGGAGGAGGTTCTACGGGTGGAGGGCCTGGCCAGGGAGGTGGACAAGGTGGCATGCAAAATGAAGCCCAGATCATAACCGAGGTTGGTAGCTTACAAGCCGAGACGGCAAGATTACAGAACAGTATCGGGGACTTGAAAGCCGAATGGCTTCTTATAAAACGTGAAATTCAGGAACTGCGGAAGGGTGGTAGAAAAACGACAGCGAATACTGGAAATATCGGCTCCGATATTGAACAGATGAGGAGTATGCTGCAGGATGTGCAGGCAGATACTTTGCTGTTGAAAAAACAACAGAATGATCTTAAGAAAGAGACGACTCGATTAGGTGCGATGATCTCACGGATCGAAAATACCAACACTGAATATAGACAGTTTCAATCTCGGATGCGCAAGTCAACTTCAAAGATACAACAACAGCTCCACGACATGGGATTTGAAAACTCTGGTCTAAAAAACGAACTGCACACCCTCAGGTCGGAGAATAGAAAACTCCGAGGCCGGTTGGGTGAACCATTGGCAAATCTTTCAGATATCTTCAGTAAGTAATATTGTCTTTCATTTGAGAATTCCATCATTTTGCTCCTAGAAGCTTGACCACCTACACTTAGATGAGATCAATGAATTTCCGTCTTGTTCGGTGCTTGCACCTACCTATTTTTAATCTGCATATCTCACATCTTGATAAAAGTATCATCAACGTGTGTTCATAACACACATTTATTAGTACATACAAACAAACATGAGAGCCGCCGCGTTCTCCGTCGTCGCAATATGAACCGCATGTTGTCCGAAGAGTCGCGAATATTCATAACTGCCCCATGTCTAAAACACTTGATGTATAACAGTTTTTGAGGAGATATCAAATTTCTCTCACCGCTTGTTTCGGGAGGACGTGTTCCGTTGAAGGAGTATCTAATGTATGTTCTTCTATAGTTCTTGGTATTCTAGTTGTTGACCTATTGGGCATAAAGTTGGTATAAATGCCCCTACTTGATCTAAAATTCAAACGAAAAGTGTTCAAAAACACTTTTATTTTGTAGAAAAAGCACGTTGCAGTGTTAATTCTAGGATTTCAGAAGGGCATGGGGCAAATTTTGTGAAAAGGGCACTTCAACCTAGAAAAGGGCACTTTTCATTCGCGACATTTCTACTAACGGAATTTGAGAAGCTTGTCAGTTAAAAAGGTCCCTATTACTCCAGTCAACAGCCAATTTAAGCCAGTTTCTAAGGTGGTATGACCAAAAGGGACCATGACAGAGGGTCTGGGGGTAATAAAACCTTTAAAAAAAAAAAAAAATTTTTTTTAGGGCAGGCATGGCGCCAAGGGGGTTAAAAAAGGGCACAGTGGCGCCCCCTTTTAGGGCATGGCGCGCCGCCACTCTAACACTGCCTAGAATTAACACTGCGTTGAACATCCGGGCCATTACACGCCGTGTCACTTGGCGGAACTTCTAGCTCGGCCTCTTCAAAATTAAAATTTACTTTGCAGATACTTTTGCGATGAGGTATGGTGTGGCGGACGTCTCTTGTGACATCCGTCCATCCTCTCGAGATGAAACTTAGAACCTAGTTTTTTGAACAGAATGAAATGCCCAGTATGGCATAGCATCGCTTAGATGCGTCCAATAATTAATGATAAGCGCTCGTCTAAACTTTGTCGCAATGTAACTCTACCAAAAATAGTAAAGAACTCTCCTCGAATCAAAAATATCTAGGCACGTTCCTTCACTCTTGAGGCAGTATTACAGTAGGCGACAGACTCCAGTGATGAGATTGAACCAGGTTTAGGGAGATGGGGAACACGTTTAAACAAACAGTAATCCGTCTATTGACGTTCAGTGAATAGAACATTACTGTTACGGTTATAAACATGCCAATTGAATGAGAGATTTCATTACCCGGTCGTCTTTCAATTGGCGGATGGATTACTCTCATCCATGTTACGCTGCCTATCGATCTCTTGCTGGACAAAATTGGTTCCTCCGACCCCAAACACAGACACAGAATGATGAGATTCGAAAAGGGGGAGGTTGTAATCACACGGAGACCATTCCTGGGGCGATACTTTTCTCCTTTTTTTGTCTGAAACAAACAAGCGCGGGGATTGTCGCTGTGTGGTGGTGACTGGCTGTCGCTCTATATCTATATTAAAGTGAACATTTCAGCGGCTCGTGTGCCATACGAACGATGTTCTCTGGTATCTAATTTTTCCATCAGAATATATCTCGTATATCAGTTGATATTTAGATATTTTCAGTAGAAAAATATCTGAATATCATCTGAAAAATTCATGAGATATGAATGCTTGATTTCCAAAGCAGACGGCAATCCGTCTGGCACGACGCCCATTGGTGAATGCTTGATTTCCAAAGCAGACGGCAATCCGTCTGGCACGACGCCCATTGGTGGATCTTGAACGTGAAAGAGAGATGTGACAAAGAGCTGCCAATATGACAAGTCCATTTGAGCGGATATTTTTGGACACGAATTCGTCTAATGGTTCCGTGCCTTATCCACTCTCACTGATAAATGTTTCGTAATACTGCTCAATGATTTATTGCCGCGAATTGGATTAGAGATTACTCAACCTTGAATGGCAGCCTCTTTATTCAAAGACCACTTAGCATGCGAGTCATCCACCGAAAACCTAATGTCCGCATTTCGCGACGGCCGTCAAAGCCAGCCACCAGAACGGATGACCCCAGCGAGTGATACCGTAATGATCCGAAGCTTGGTGTTAATGAAGCCATGGCATACCTCCGGGAGGGTTTTGATGCGTTTCTCCTGTTGACAAGATAGTAATAATGAGNTATCTGAATATCATCTGAAAAATTCATGAATGCTTGATTTCCAAATCAGACGGCCATCCGTCTGGCACGACGCCCATTGGTGGATCTTGAACGTGAAAGAGACATGTGACAAAGAGCTGCCAATATGACAAGTCCATTTGAGCGGATAGTTTGGACACGAATTCGTCTAATGGTTCCGTGCCTTATCCACTCTCACTGATAAATGTTTCGTAATACTGCTCAATGATTTATTGCCGCAAATTGGATTAGAGATTACTCAACCTTGAATGGCAGCCTCTTTATTCAAAGACCACTTAGCATGCGAGTCATCCACCGAAAACCTAATGTCCGCATTTCGCGACGGCCGTCAAAGCCAGCCACCAGAACGGATGACCCCAGCGAGTGATACCGTAATGATCCGAAGCTTGGTGTTAATGAAGCCATGGCATACCTCCGGGAGGGTTTTGATGCGTTTCTCCTGTTGACAAGATAGTAATAATGAGGTAATGATGCATGAGGTTATCAATACTTGCTTATCATCAGCCTCCAATGTTGGTTATATGGATCTGATGTTTGATTTCGAATTACACTCCATGATGCTCACGATTTACCACTCAAATTGCTCTCCTCTATAAATGGCGGTTGACCAGGCGATGACTCCTGTAATGATAGTCGTTGATCGCAGAACATCAAAACGCGCAACGTGCTCTTCCACGTGAGAGTTTCCTTGCGCAAATTGGCTCTCAATGGACAATTCACCATTGATGTTTTCCTTACGCCCTGACACGAGCGATTGCCGACAGTTTTCTATAGTTCAGTTGCCCATAAGGAGAGCCAACTTGTGAAAGAAACTCTCACCTGGAATAGGCCTGTCAAGAAATTTGACAAGTTAGTCTCTGGTATAATGCATAAGAATCATGAGACCTTTGTCCCCCAACGTATCACAACCTTTTCAATGTACGGTGACATTATATAGGGCCACATCTTTAGTTCGGTGCGACAGTCTTATGAGTTCAGTTCCAAAAGCCTTGGGATAGTACATGTAATATGTCCTTGTATACCGGCAGGGTGAGTTATACTTGCCATTCTGCTGAATTCATATCATCAGAAATATTTCATATTTCTGATAATATCATTGAGGATACTGGCGTGGTGTTACATTTTGCAAC
>NMRB01002283.1:42290-64805 GCA_002633025.1 Notospermus geniculatus
TATTTCAATGTTTTTTCCTGATTTACTCAGCTGAATGTCACACCTAAGGTTAAAAATAATCCATTAAGAACACTAAAATATAATACAGAGAATGAAAAACTCTTAACACTCTTTGAAAATCTGCTCCAACAGATTTCAATTTCCGTCGGCTGCTATCGTACGAATATACGGCCAGGAAATCCGCCCCGTGAGGCTAGCTCACGAGTCAATCAAATTACAGTGGCCACTCAATTAATAGGTGACAAGGGCCCAAAATATCATCCTAAGAGTGTCGAGGTTCTTAGCGCTCGCTCCCACCGAATACCTCAGGAGGTATACTTTAGGATGGAGTATTGTTGTGAACGATTATTCTATCTCCAATGACTACTCAATTTAAAACCTGGGCCCGGTTTCAAAAAGAAACTTAAGTCTGCTTTTCCTTCTTAACTGTAAGTTTTTGCTTAAGTTTTAACTTAACTGCAACAAGAAGAATCTTAAGTCTGAAACCCCTCTGAATGCGCCCAGAATCTTAAGTCTGCTCTGGATCATACTTAAGTCGAAATAAAATGGACGCCAGGCCGCCTCAACTTGCAGCTTTGCGGCGTTATTTTGCACGAAGGGGCCCTGACAGCGGTTTTTAGAGACAGGCCAAAACCCTCTAGAGGAGTACTCCCCCACCAAGTTTAAAGAGCGTTACCGTTTTTGGCCAGAGACAGCAATGTTTTTGGTCACTTTGATTGCTCCGATGGTGGAACGCCCTACAAACAGGGGCCGAGCGTTCCCCGTCATAATCCAAAAAGTTCTGTGTGCAACCCTCCGATTCCTTGCCACTGGCCGGGCCACTGGATCTTTCTACATCACTGTTAGTGGCGACTGTGACAGACTTTCAAAGTCTTCCTTGAGAATTGTCAAGTCTGTGGTCCGAGCAATCTGCCAATTTGCCCGCAATTACATCAAATTTCCGAGGACGGCCGAGGAGACAAGGACAGACGAAACAATCTTGATGCAGTGGGCAAAATTGATTTGAGGAATTGACTGATTGTGGTGTCGGACATACTGTAAGCCTGTCCATCGCCTTTTTTAAGTACCAGCAGTAATTCTTATAGTTACGACACATTGAGAATCCCTCAGAACAAACGATATTGTTTGACAANACAACCCCCCCCCCCCCCCCCCGCGCGCGAATCCGCGGTTCTCTAATATTTACATGGATATTTTGCCCCTCTCCCTCAATTGCAAATGCCTTAGAGGGGCCAAAGAAAGATGTCCTGGGGCAAATATCCAGGAGGAGATATCCTAAGGGGAGATGTCCAACAGGGGGAGATGAGCAAGGCCCGAGGAGCATGGGCCAGGAGCGGGGGACGTGGGCCGTTCAGGAGGTGTTACTGATTGTCATCAGGAGGATGGGATCATAGATCTATCACTAACCAAGTTATGGGTGAGCTAATCTATGAAAACGATTGCGGGATGATTCAGTCACTTGACTCTTTTGCTGAATATTCATTAATCACAGGTACATACATTACACCACGGACCTTTATACAGGTCCGTGATTACACGCACGAAACAAATTCCTCGGTGCAGTTTGCCTTTAACTACCTACTGTACGGTGTCGCCATCTTTCAATACTTTTTAAAGGTATTTTTATCGCGGATGAATACATCTGCATATAGTTTGATTGTTTTACCTGTATAGACATGATAGAATAGGTATTTTGCACTCATCTGGTTACTAAAACATCTAGTGTTTCGTAATACAGTCCAATATTGCTTTGGTGAACCTCATTAGAGGGTATGATATCGATCTAATTTATATGAGCATGAACACAACAAAGGTGTTGTTCGGCCAACCAACGTGCTTCTGGACATGCTGGAGAGAGGTGTTGCAATAACCCCAAGAAAACCTCGATTTTGTCAAGATGGGAAAGCTGAATGTGTCATTGTTGAGATATCTGTCAAAGGAAGACTTTAGAGTCCTTACTGCTGTAATTATCTTCCCCGAAAAGTTCTTAAACTATAAATGTTTAGAATGTTTTTGTAGGCATCAGTATTATACATTCTCAGACTGTCAGACTCAGTAGTGAAGTGTGTAAGGACCTGTGCTGTGGTCCCCTAAGATAGAACCTCATGACCTGTGTACCATCATTGCCATGCATGATGATGATGATCGTTCCTCCCTGTACACATGGTACACTCACTCATGTACATGATGTGCATGTACTACAACATGTACTTTACTTGTGAGCGACAGTTCTGACGTTGGGTTGGTGTGTCCACCATAGGCCTAAATTAATTGTTCATTGTCGACATTGATGATTGTCGCCATTGTCTCTCATCCTGATGTGGTCTATATCTACAGTATTGCGGGACAACTTACTTTTTATCATGTTATTTCTCTAATCCCTTTTCTAGGTTGAGATGGGGATGAAGAACCATGAGTTGGTCCCTGGGCCACTTGTGGCTTCTATTGCTGGACTGAAGCATGGTGGCTGCCATAAAGTGCTGAAAGAACTTGTTAAGCACAGACTGGTTTCTTTTGAAAGAGCCGGAAAAAGAGGTAATAAATGTTTATTTGATTCCTAGAGGCTGTCTGCTGAACATAACCATTGGCAGTGGAGCTATATTGCACCGGTTTAGAATTTAGAAAACATCTCCTGTAACGGAAATGGAAATGCAATGGCAAACCTTTCAGGTACAGAACACAACTGATCAGCTCGGTTTAAATTGATTTGACTGTCGCATAAAGCATTCTCTGAAATGCTCTTGAAAGGTGTTTGAAATCAACAGAGATGGCTTCCAAGGCTTTCAAATCAAGCTGAACCTGAAGACTTGTGTATATTGCAGCTGATGGCTATCGTTTGACCAACAGCGGGTATGATTACCTCGCACTCAAAGTCCTGACACAACGAGACATCATCCAGGCTGTAGGCAACCAGATTGGTGTTGGCAAGGAGTCTGGTAGGTGATAAACCATTTTAATGAACATACATTCTGTGCTTTGTAGTGGCATCATAAAATTTGAGGGAAACATACAATGAACCAAACAATATTGTGACTGTGCACCAAATTGTTTTGCAGATTTGTACATTGTCGCCAACAGTGATGAGGAACAGCTTGCACTGAAACTTCATAGGCTTGGAAGGACATCATTTCGCCAGCTGAAGAACAAAAGAGACTACCATCAACGAAGGAAAGCCTGTTCATGGCTCTACTTGTCAAGGCTTTCAGCGATGAAGGAATTCGCCTTTATGAAGGTGACTATGCCAGTCTTACAAATATTCAGTATTCTCTCTTGAAAGTACACTACCAATTTCTTCTATTACCAATCCTGATTCTGAAATGCTTAGTGAGATGACCTGAGAGCATGATTGACTTTGTTTTTCAGGCTTTGTATGATAGTGGTTTCCCTGTGCCTAAACCTGTGGAATTCAACAGACATGCAGTGGTTATGGAGTTACTTGGTGGCCATCCATTGTAAGTATCACCAGGACACTGTGTGATGCTGTTTCCTTCTACATGTACGTGATTCTGAAGAATTGTGTGGTATGATCCTCAATTTGACTGGTTTGTGTTTTCAGATGTCAAATCCATGAAGTGAAAGATCCACCTACTCTGTACAGTGAGCTAATGGAACTGATAGTAAAGCTTGGGCGCTGTGGCCTAATTCATGGTGATTTTAATGAGTTCAATCTCATGTTAGATGCAGAGGATCGGGTCACCATGTTTGATTTCCCACAAATGGTTTCCATATCACATCCAAATGCTGAATGGTAGGTCGATTCGTCTTGGTTTTGTTCAAGAAGTTTCCTTCATAATGATGCTTGGGGGAAGTGTGACATGCCTATGATGAGTTCTCCTAATCAGGCCATTTCATTCAACAATCAAGGGGTCACAGGTGTTCTAAATTCTTGCTTCGTTGATACTGAAAAAACTCTTTGACAACCTTCAATTGCTTATCTTCCAGGTATTTCAACCGAGATGTCCAGTGTATCAGAGATTTCTTTGCCAAACGGTTCCACTATGAAAGTGAACTCTATCCAAAATTTGCAGACATCAAGTGAGTTCTTCTTGCTTTCTGTGGCGTTGTTCTGTAATTATGGCCTCCACACCTCACGGTGGGGAGGACATATTGGTTTCGCAGGATTTCTTTCTTTCTTTCTCTCCAATTTTCACATTCCCGGGACGGTTTTGCAAAAACTACTGAATGGATCGCGCTCAAACTTCGTCACAAGCAGCAATATGATTGTAGCCAGGTCTGAAAGGCTGGAATTTTACATAGATGCATCATTAACCGATTTTGGGGCCGATTTTTGTGGAAATTTTCAGTCAACACACCATGACGTCGTCCCCAGCAACACAGCGTCACTCGCGGCGGCCGCGACGCAGTTTTCGCTGACGTCATCCCGTGACGTCATCCCGGATGCACTGTGACGTCTCGGCACATTTCACACGGTTTCAGTCATTGTATAATTTCTAGGTCAACATCTGGCCAATCAGCGATCGAAATGATAATTACACCTTGATTAGCAGCATGGCGGCTCGTGCTCGCATCAGTCAGTTTCTGACGGCTTGGATATCTTCGCATGTTCAGTCCAAAATTGTTACACTTGACAAATCCAATCCAACCCTAAAAACTTCCTAGAATCACCACAAAAGATGCTATAAACTCTATAAACAGGAGCGCCATTCGGAAGACACGAGTGCGCTGAAGTCGCGAGTGAAATTTGCCGCCATCGATCAACATGTGTACACCCTACACATGCACCCTACATGCCCTCGGCCTACCGTCAATACAAAATGTACAGGAGGTCACTGTGCAAATGCATTAGTGAACGTCAACGACTACGCACGGATGGCTGAGACAAACCTTTACAACTAATTTATAGGCTTAAGGTAACTTGTTAAAACATGGCTTGGCATGGTTTATTGGCATGGTCAGGTGATGACCATTTAAATGTTATTAAAATAACATTTTAAATGGTCATCACCTGACCATGCCAATTCAATTTTTGAAGATCAGTAACTTTATAAAACACGCAAAAAAACGCATGCAAAGCCATGTCTACATCATATAGGCCTAGGCCTACATCTTATCTTGATCATGACATGTGGGCCTACCGGCAGGCTACACTAAAAACATGAAAAGATGATCGTCTCAATAAATTTCAACATGTTCACTCCCAAAGATTTCATCATCAGACTTGACACTTTCAGTCCCAAGGATGGACAAACATGTTAGGCCTAGCTCTGGCATGTCTGAAGTGAATGTGGAGGTCATCAAATTCGCTATTGAGCGAATTTAACATTTCTAGTTAATGACTTGGTCTTTTAGTACCAGTACCAGTAGTAAGCTGTGGGAAAATGTTCAACAAATATATGACTGATTGGTCTGTGTGATACTGGGAATGAGAATCCTGTTGGTAATGTGATGTTTGTCAGTGATACATTCTTTCATCTGCAACATTGATTGCAGAGTGTCAGCATTTGAAACCATTCTCTCTTGGTTGCTCAAGTAATGTGGCTTTTCTTGCAGGAGAGAATCAACTCTAGACAAGGAGGTTGCTGCCAGTGGCTTCACCAAAGAAATTGCTGATGAATTCGATGAAGCCATCGATGAGATGGGTTTGAGGAATGGACCAGATGATGGGCAGGAGGAGATTGAGGAGGCAGAAGGCTTAGAGGTGGTGGAGGATGATCTGGAAATCGATGATGAAAATGTGCCTGAACTTCAGGACATTGGCACAGATGCTGAGCAGTTAAGGGAGGAGGATCGGTGCATTCATGAACTGAGTGAATTGGCTTTAAAATCTGAAGAAACTCTGACTTCTGGCTCAAAAGTTTCTGAAAATTCTGAGGGGGAAAATCTAGACAATTTAGAGTCTGATGAAGACACTTTTGATCTTGATGATCTTAATACAGACAATGAAAATTTCCGACCTTTTCGTGATGAGATGCAGCATACCAATGCACACTTCCTAAAAACTGGTTCACGGAGTGTGGCGACATCACAAACCAGTGTTCCACCAGAAGTGATCAGGGCAAGAGTGAAAAGTCAGACGAAGAAACAACGTGAAAGACAGATGGCAAGGAGAGCCAGGAAACATGGAGAAGCTGCTATTATAACTAAACAGAGAAGGGAGACTCGAGATGATATTAAGCACAGTACAGGGCCTGATTGGTTCTGATCCTGGGACTAGGCCTAAAACATCTGATTGTGATATACCATTTCATAATTCGTTCTAATTTATACATGTGAAGCAAAAAGCTAAGAGGTTATCCCAGAATGAAATGAAGCATGCCCCACAAAATGTGTGGAATAAATGACACTCTTTATTCAATTCATGTCTTTTTTCATTCATTGCATGCTAAGCCCTTCATGTATGTGCTCTTGACATCATGGCATGTTGAGGGTTTCGGAGTTGACATTTAGGGAGTTTAAAGCCATACAATTACGAGAGCTACCGTAGCCGTCGATTCACATTTTGGTTCGAACACTCGTTGAAAAAGTCATGTGAAAGTGGCTTGCTTCCATGTGCAATAATCTGATTGATGATCTACTCTGACCACAACACTTGTTTTTTGTCATCTAACTTTTGCTAAGAAACTTCCTCACATTTTTGTTAGAACCAAAATGTGAATCGACGGCTATGGTAGCTCTCGTGATTGTATGGCTTTAAGAAATCTAACAGTAGCCTAAACGTTAACTTTACGACAACGTTATTTTTGATTTCTTAAACTCCCTATTTTCCTGACAAAACCAACGTTGGTTGGGCAGATTCGGAAATTACATGGACTATTTTTCATGGTACTATCATTCCTACCACACCAGCCTAAGAATTGCTGATCTGAAGTAGGTGTCAAGATGTTGGCCTACTGTGTAAAAAGAATCAGTATTCACGAGAAACCGCACTGATTTTCAGTTCCACTTGTCAACGCGAGATGGCGCTCAAGCAGCTTCGTTTCGTTTATCACTGGACGTCGCATTTTAGCAGTACCATGTCAAAAAAATTGCCGCCGTTTTCAGAAATGTGAAATCTCCCACGGAAAGTGACTGTCAAAACACTCCAAGTCAGCTGGTAAGAATGCTATTTAATTGATTTCTTATCATCGATATCTGAAGCCACTTTATAAGAGGATTTGTGCTACATTCCCGGCTTGGATTAATGTGAGAAAGTCCATCAAACGTGGCGCGTACTAACCCCGTCCGACAATAGGATCATGTCATGTATGTGTACGACGCCTGTAGAAATCCACATGCAAAGTGTCCGAGAATAGATAACACTTGCCAAAAATCAATTCAAAGATCATCTGACAGGTTTAGCTCACTAGGCCTACCGGTAGTCTACAATGGTCTAGCGCTAGGCCTATAGACATAGCCCATAGGCCTAATTAAATAACGGGACACATGCAGGCACGGATCCAGGGTTGACAGAAAGGGGGGCGTAGCTCGATGGAGGTGGCGGATAATGAAAGTAGGAAGCTAAAACGGGGGGTCTGGAGGCACTCCCCCAGAAAAATTTGACAATTTAAGTGCTTTTAGATGCATTTTCCTGGCATCTGAGAGCAAAATACTCAAATTTTTTATGTAATTGAATTTTTCTTGCTAAAAAAATCATTGCTCTGCCGAAAATAGGGGGGGGGCGTACGTCCCTTTCGCCCCCCTCTGGATCCGTGCCTGACATGCGTGACATGGTCATGATGGTCCATCCAGTAGGCCTAAACGGGACACATCATCATGTGTCGGTCCTCCAGGCCCATCTCCTAAATAAAGATCTTCTTAGCAGACAGAAATCAGATTTATTTAGGTTAGGCCACTTAAAATGAATAAATTGTTTTACATGGCCGCCCGCCTCAATTTTTTGGTGCCGCCTCATTTTTTTTATATTTTATATTTTTCAAGAAGTCCATTTTTTTCATCCCACAAACCGTAGAGATCGTCAGTGCAAGCTCAGTCATGACGGCAGCAAGTGCCCATGGGGGTTATTTGCTGCCCACAAAGTGGAAAAATGAGAGAGGCAACCAGAGGTGACCCTCGAAGTATAAGGGCTGTACAAAATGTTGAGATATTGAGAAATTAAAAGTAATTTTCCAGTATTGGTGATCTCTACTGTCCTCCTTTATGTCGAGGAAAAATATAAAATATAAAATGCCCTACTCACCAACATTTCAGAAGTTGGAGTCATGTAAAACAATTTATTAATTTTAAGTGGCCTTAGCGGTAGGCTAGCCTAGCATGAAACTTTTGAAACTTTTCTTCTTTTTGGCCACACAAAAAAATGTCTACCTAGGCCTAATTCAAAATTGGAAAGAATTGGCAACCCAAAAATTTTGGAACCCAAATGATTGAAGATTTAGAAAACAGTGATAATGAGACAATCATTAAAAAAATGATCACAAAATTCGTCATTCATTTCCATAGCAAAACGTGCATAAGGGAAACATACAGAAAATGTAAGAACTAAAATTTCAACTTCATTCAACTCCTAGTCGATGATTTCTGTTCAGACCTAGGCCCTATTCACTGATCTATTCTGTTTCCAATTCAGTCATCCAAAAAAAGATGTCTTCAAACCTGAGGCAGAGGCATAATGTTGCCTTGACCGGATTCTCAACTCAAGAACGTGAAAAATTGATATCGTCAATCAGGAGGTTGGGTGGGAACTATGCATCTGACGAGGTGAGCTCACCAAAAAAGTCTGTCTCTTACATGTCTTGCCTTTGTCATATTAGTAAAGTCTATATTTTGCGGGAAAGATATTATGTTATTTTAATCCTTTTTTCCAGGGATTTAGGCCAAATTGCACCCATGTTGTCTGTGCAAAGCCTTCCAGAAGTGAAATGTGAAAAATTGATATCGTCAATCAGGAGGTTGGGTGGGAACTATGCATCTGACGAGGTGAGCTCACCAAAAAAGTCTGTCTCTTACATGTCTTAGCCTTTGTCATATTAGTAAAGTCTACATTTTGTGGGAAAGATATTATGTTATTTTAATCCTTTTTTCCAGGGATTTAGGCCATATTGCACCCATGTTGTCTGTGCAAAGCCTTCCAGAAGTGAAAAATTTCTTGGAGCCTGTGCCACAGGTATGCCAATCTTTATTGTTTGAAGATATTTTATTACTAGGCCCACTTTGACATGTGAATTCCGAATTGATAACAGATTGTGGAATCTTACTTTATAGGTATACTGCTCGATTTCAGTCTGAATCAGTGTCTAGAAATTGTTTTACCAGTAGATGTTCACACATTAGCATAAAAGTTGGAGGTGTTTGCTGGACAAGTGTGGGTTCTTCTACTCATTTCAGTACTCATAACAGAATGGATTTTAGATTCATGTTGGCTGGCATTGTGAGTTGGAATTACTTGTAATTACTTGTAATTACTTGTAATTACTTGTAATCTTTGGCTGGCATGTGGGGGGAAATGGAGAAAAAGGCATGCTGCAACAATTCAGTCCTTTACCACTTCATATTATCTCCTTCAGGCAAGTGGGTTATCAACCGAAAGTGGGTCACAGATAGTGTAAAAAATGGGAGGTGGTTGAATGAAGATTCATATGAATGGAATCCCTCAGTACGATGTCCGCCAGGTGTGGAGTTGCCAGAAGGCATCCTTGCGGCGCCAAGAAAATGGAGGAGAACTATTACCAGTTCAGGTCTACAGGCGTTCTCTGATTGGAAAGCTGCTGTCGCTGTGTCTGATGCAAAAAAGAAAGCTGTCTATAAGAGGTAGGTATTTAAAAAGTGGTTATTTGTTGTTTCCATTAAGCAATGTCATTGTGATGGTGCTGTTTTCAAATGAAAGTGCTTAACAAACACTGTATGTCTTGGCAATGACATCTTTGTACTGCTTTAGCGGGACTCGCCATTCAAATAACCCACACAAAAAAGCTTTGTTGTAACCGCATCCTAAGTGTCATCACTTTTGACTTGTAATTTGTATCATAGTATTGGGAGAATCCGGCATATTTCTGCCAGAAGAAGATGAGAATGACAGCAACTCAGGGTGGGAGGGTGGGCAAAGAGATATCACATACGCCCCTCGATGTCATCAAGCCATGTATGCCCCACACATTGTGGTTTGTACGAGGTATAGGACGAATCGGCGACTAACTTTGAGATGAATTCTTCTAACTCATTTATTAATGAATTATGTTCTGAAAACACATAACGATTTGTTGAAACGAATATCACGTCACAGGTGCGCGTGACGTCATGACGTGATAACGCGAGAGGCGCGAAGACGACGGAATATAAACCACATTGCCCACCCACTCGTGGCCTGAACACAAATGCGCCGATCAGCTATTCACAAGCTGTTATGTCGCTTAGGGTGTGAACTCTTTGTCTGTTTTCCAGGTTACTGGTGTATGGTGGATGTCGTCTGATTGATCTAAAGGTGCCATTCAAAACAGCAGAAGTCGTGAACTCACATGTGTCATACATCTTTTTGGATGAGGGGACCCGACAACATGCTTCAAATCTATTTGAATGTGGAGTGTTGTGTCTCCGTCCAGAGTTTATTGGGGATTTCCTGGTGAAGGTATGTCCATCTTTGACGGGCCGGCATTGAACAATATTGAGCACGTCAAGCAATGTTTGGGGACAACAGAATGCTTTTAGATTCACTTTAAGGCTGCTCAGCCTAAGTTCCTTCCCATCGCACCAATATGGCTGGCGTAAGAGGATTCTGCAAATATAAATCCTTCCTGAGGAAAGTAATCATGAATACCGGTATATTTCATTGTTCCAGTCTCCTTCACCTGATCCGATGAACTATCTGATTGAATGTGCCGCCACGAACTCACAGCGTTCCGTCACGTCTTCCCATGTCTCTCCTGATATCAGCTTTAGCCAGTCAAGCATTTCATCAACAAGTACTGGTACTGGTATGTCTGACATTTACCGTTTCAGCCCCAGGCAATTTTTTCGCCACGACTCCCAGACCCTAGGCGATTTTCTGAAGAAAAAAATATTTCAGGATTTAAAAAAAAACAACTACTTACCCAATCTTATATTGTAGAAAATTGGGTTTAGGGGTGGGCGGATAATATATACTCGTTCATTGGATTTGAGAATGATTTTGGCGAATGATTTTTGCCAGCTTGTGCCAAAAAACCCACTTGGAGTGTTGCCTTTTGCATTTATCTTGTGGACTTGTACAAGGTACTAATAGTACATCATTCCTTTATTTATATCGGAAATGTAACTTTCTTTACAGAATGCAGCCGCCAGCCAACAGAATCTTCAGTAGGAGACTGTGAGGTGGAGATGATTGAGGTGTCAAGTAGTGGGTCTCAACAAGATACGTCAGGGGTTGATGATAATCTCAAAGTGCCAAAGAGAGGTCTGCGTTTGAGACCTAGTCGAAACAGTTTACAGTCGTCACAGGAATCTAATAGCTCGTTACTATCACCTTGTGTTGAAAGTAAACCCATCAAGTCATTTTCAGGGGAATCGCAGCCAAAGTATGCCAAAAGGAATAATGGGAAATGTGCTCCAAAACAACAGACACTTTTACAGGTTCTGTCGCAGAAACCTGCTGCAGCGGGCAGCAGTAAAACTGAGAAAGCCAGCGATCCCTCAAATAAAACGGTTGGAAAGTCTTCTTCAGTGGTTGGTGCTAGTCATGCAGGAACTGTCGAGATCATCATTATCGACGACGATAGTGATATGTCCTCGGAATCTCGTGGAATAGGTGGAGTGAGATCCACTGAGGTGCAGACTGTGGGAAGTAAGCCTGTAGTGATGCCTCGGAGTAAAACTGGCAGAAATTCACCATCTCCCATGGCTCGGTCATCGTTTAGCCAGGCATCACAAAATGAGGGATTGTCTCCTCGGGCCTCGCAGCTTCTTCGATCAACTTTGGATAAACAAGCTGCATTGAGTCACAGCAAGGTTGCAGAGCTTTCAGAAGGGAACTTACAGTCGGTGTCCACACGCACTAGGTCAGCAAGGAGTCGGGAATCCACACCTGTCCATTCAAGAAGCCCTTCTCCTTCTGTCAGCTCAGAAGATAAAGTCTTAGGGATTAAACTTGTGCGGTTAGAATCAACGGAATCCCCGCAGTCTGTAAAGAAATTATCTTTGAAGGTATCGAGGAGCAGGGAAGCCACACCAGCTCGGTCAAGAAGCTCCTCACCTTCAGTCAGCTCTGTAGATAAGACAGCAACTGTTAAACTTGTGAGGTTGAAATCATCGCAGTCGCCTCAGTTTGTACAGAAATCAGTTGTTGGAGTTGGTAAATCTCTAGCAGGTGATAATGTTGTGCCATCAACGTCAAGTGCCATTGATGATGTTACCATTCAGGAGCAGGAGGGTGTGGACACTGACCCCAAGACTCTAATGAAAAGGAAACTGACCGATCATGCTGTATTCGATGCTCTGGAAGTTGTAAAGAAGAAAAAGGTGTGTGATACTGTTAGTTTGGAGAATAAGACAAATTAGTTCCTCAGTGCTGAATTGGTTGGCATCCATCATGCTACAATATTTGTACCAACTTCAGTCACAGACTCTTCCCGGCGAGTTCATTCTACAGTGTGCAATGTTGGCTGTTTGCAACTGGTCAACTTCTGATCTTCCCAAGTTCAGTTCTACATGTATGATAAGTTGCCACTGAAAGACTTAAGGCTCAGCATGTAACTTTCTTTTGCAGCTGTCAGACGATCGTTGGATCCCGACACAGATATTTTCCCCAAGGCCAGCTGAAGAATCTACTGAAAAGGTAACTAAGTTGTGAAATTTGATTTTGGCTACTCTTGTACTCCATCCAAGGCATGCTTTCAGCTGAGCAATTTCATTCAGTGCTGTTCATGTAAAAACTCATTGTGATCGTCATGTCAGTTTTCATTATGTCTCTTTCAGGACTATCTTTCCATAATGTCTATGACCAATGTGCAATGCGGCCTCTTTGAGACAGCCATAGAGGAGTGTCACCACCGCTCAGCATTGGAGACTTTAGTCTCAGCTTTATCACCTTTTCGGTACCCAACAGCACGCGTTATTCATGAGACCATTCAGTTACTATTGGTAAGTCTATTGCAGGGCTCTCAATGACCCGAGGTCTCGGGTCAAATACGCACAAAGTGTGTAGTCTGAAGCACAATAAAAACCAGCAGGAGTCAGTGCGACACAAGAAGATTCACCCAATGTTGTGAAATGACCATGGTTGACCCCTGACTTCTGAGGGCTGACCCCAGAAAAAAAATACACAGAAGTGTCTGACCCTTCTACTGAAAACTCCAGTGAGAGCCCTGTATTGTGCTGATAATTGTTGGTTGTTCACTGATGTAAAACTGCCTCGGTGGGATTTGGATAGGAACCAAGAGACTTCAGACTACAGGTAAGAATGTACCATAGCTTTCTGTGGCAGGCTGAGGGGTACTTAGGCTTTCCCATAAATTCCACACATATTTCTCTTTTAGATGAGTACAGATGCATCTGTGAGTGAAGAAGCTCTGGGTGTTTTGATGAGGATTCTACACCTACATCCTCCCTCATCTGGTGCGATGCGAACTGTCTACATTCAGTCACTTTTGAGTCCTGCTTCGGCGGATCATACAACTGGTGCCGAGTGGGTGTTTCTGAGGAGGGTGATTGAGTAAGTGATGAATTTATCCCAGGTTGAACCATTCTTATGATAGAGAGTTCAGCTGTCTTCCTCGGGGCCGACTTTCTCCAGCCACTATGGTTTCCTCCATCCTCCCACAGCAGGGCTTTGGCCTTGCTCTTCTTCATATGCATATGCGAGCATATGAAGAGGAGCAAGACCAAAGCCCTGCTGTGGGAGGAAGGATGGGTTTCCTCTTGCTTACGTTTATTCACCGAATGTTTTCGATAGAGCTAACACCTTATTTAACCTTGACTGTAGGTCTTGTCTTGGCCATTCTGGGGAAGATACACCTTGTATGGAGGAGACAGGAGAGAGCAAACCAATTGATCCAGTCCTTCTTCAACACAATGCTCAGTCAGCACTTAAGTTTATTGTTGCCTTTCTTGAACAAGATTACCAGTCCTTCACGCAGAGGTAAGCAGAACTAATTGCTTGTCATGTGAAGTATCTCAAAGTAGCATTGATGTCAGCACTTTTGGGTGCAATCCCGCTGCACTTGGTGACACTTGCATTGCTAGGCTCAAACACAACAAGGTCAGCATGGGCTGCAGTCTTACACGGAATGTATAGGTAAATTCAGTCAGGATTGGAGTTAAAATCTCTTGGCTTTTGAAACCTTTCAGGAACAACGCAAAGCGACAGAAGGGATCATTGTTGTTTGGCAATGTTTTGTGGCCAAACAGAAATCAAACTGGTGTTGTAAACAGGGCAGTTAGGGATCTTCTTGATTACCTCACCGAGGCTATTCATCAGTCAGCTAATCATCTCAACAAGGTAAGAAATCAACATCATTTGTGAACTTAAATGTAACACTTTATAATTATGCTGTGAATGAGAGTTTACAATGGGCAAACGTTTTGCCTTTGGTCTTATCGTAATTTTCGGAAACCAACAATGGTGAATTGCCCATTATTGAGAGCCAACTGACATGAGAGACTCTCACGTGGAGGACCACCTTAGGAATGCATTCTTGCTTATCGTCATGACATTAAACATACATAGCCGTTGGAGGCTCTTTGTGAGCTTAGATGTGCACTTCTACAATTATGATCTCTAATTCCAGTTTGACTGTACAGATCTGATACAAAGTCTAGTGTTTCTAGCCTTCGAGTGTATCTGTTTGTCAGAGGGACGTGTGTTGAACAAGAGATTTAGTTTTGGTCCAAAGACAGCTTTATTTCTGCATGAAGTCACCAATAGGCTCCTCGGTAAGTAGGCTTTGTTATCTGGTAAATGAGTCATTAAATGGCTCAATGTCTGTATGCCTGTCTCTGATAGACTCTGTTGTAGTCTTGATTGTCATCATCAGAAATGTGCATTTCTTGTGCTGTATATTCAGGAGAGTTCGGTGACCAGCCAAACCATCTGATGAAAGCTATGAAGACAATGAAAAGTGCGAAGATGGTGATGAGGGTGAGCCAGCTGGCCTTGGATACACTCGATGATTGCCTCGCACCAGAGGATGAGGCCGATGAACTGTCGTTGGAGAAAATTGTAAGTACATTGTACATACTTGGACGTTGGCCCTTCTATTTGGTTAAGTATTCTGTCAATCTTGGTCAGATAAAAGACTGCTTAAGAAGTACATGCAGTTGTCTATAAAGCTGGTACTTTCGGTTGAAGATGTCCCTGTTGATACTGTCCCTAATGACCAAGTGAGACATCGGTAACTAGATAAATTGAGGCATATCTGTTTCAGGTTCGGCACTACTTCTACTTGTTACCCGAACTAGTTGGATCGTCAGCTATGACCACACCCAAGAAGAAGAAAACTTTGCCGTTAGCTAGTTCTGGGTAAGGAGTGATAAAGGAAGTGAGATTTTGTGTCATTGTCACTAATGGTGTTTCTTCAAGGTCTTTGAAATCGTCTGTGCTCATCATGGTTTCCTTGACTTGTATTGACACTCACTGTCAGTATCTCGTAAACAAAAGTGTCAGTTACCCTTCAAAATATTGAACTGTTTGCTTCCAGAAATTCACAGAATACATCAACACCTAGTCAATCTTTCAACTCACCGTTCAGTCAGGCAAGGCGCTCCTTATCCAATCATGCCAGTCCAAATGTCTCCCCTCTGAAGTTTGGCAAGAATATCAACAAGAGAAATGCAAAAGGTAAGATTGTCAATTGATATCTTTACCGGTACTTTAGTTTTGTGTATTGACTCAGAGGTGTGAAAGCATACAGTCTTGATGGGTTCAAACAGTGTATGCATCTAGTCAGTGGTTACAATGTTGCTGGTCAGTGCTGCTGCTTTCCACATGGTTGTTCTATGTTTTTCTTACCTTTCACTTCAGGCGAGAGCCTTCTCCATCTTGCTTGCATGAAGAATAATGCAGTAAGAGTTCGGGAGCTTCTATCTGTACCTGGTAGGTAGTGCTTCTCACATGAGAAGAGAGTTTTCTCCTACTACTGTTCAATGCTTTCAAAGTTTAAACTTTTAAATGGAAGCTCTGCAAGTGTAGATGTCAGACAGAAATCATCTTCAGTTCTATTGGGAGTGATGATCAGCTGCAAATTGTTGTGAATTTTTTCTCGGGAAGAGANCATTGTTATTCCCTTTCCCCACCACCATTTTTAATCCCAACTTCAGTACAGTCCTCCCTCGCTATTACGAACCCTTCGGGGTCCAAGGATTAAGTTTGTACTAATGCGGAGTTCGTAATAGCAAGGATTTACATACATGTCATGAACTTTTGGGAGCCAGACGTTGGGTTCGTAATATCTTGGAGTTCGCAAAGTCGAGGTTCGTAAGAGCGAGGATGCACTGTATTAATAGTGAACCCTTCAACAAACTGTTCATGACAATTCTTTTGTAATTTCTTTGCATGTGTATCTTTTCAGAGCGTCTCTCGTTGTCATTCTCATCCCAGTCGCAATCCCAAGAGAGTTTCTCCCAGGGCAGCAACCTCAGCTACAACGACAGCACTTTAGGCCCGTCCGACGAGGCCTATGACGAGGTATTAGGCTCTGGGTCTCTGAGAAAAATCACCACATCTACAGATTGCTACAAATATGTCCTGTTTGTGTACCACTTGTTGCAGTCGTACTTGAAAGTCTACCATGTTAGTTGCATTTATGGACACGTCTTGGCACCGGATTTCAACAAAGAGCGGAATATCGAGCAGATGTTCGAATTGGAACAATGTTGCCAAAGTGATGACAATAACAATGCGTTGATTACCGAGTCAAACAATCCAAGTGTGCATTTATCTGACAAGGCTGATATTTTCCCACGTGCTTGCCCAACACAGAGTTCTGGTACTTTGAGGACAAGATCAGGTCGGTGCGTTCAACCAACCAAGTTTATCAACTATGTCAAGAATGGGAAACAGCGAGAAATGAAGTCAAAACGGGGATTTAAAGAGATTGATTCGGGTGCAAGTAACAGTGAAATGGACTGTGATACAGAGGATTCACAAAGTCAGCCTGCATCTGATGTTGATGAACGATGTCCTAATTCTAATCCTAATCCTAATCCTAATCCCAGGGTTCACCAGAAGGAAGAATTAGACGCGTGTCAGAAGGACCTGGCCGTCTATGTGGAACTTGATCGTCACATCTCACACTTTCGACGCCATCTTGCAATGATCTGTAACCACGATGTTGGCGATGATTGTAAGGTTGTCATGGTTCAGATGGGTCTGTTGGTACATGATTATTGCACCTGAATCGGCAGTAATTTGGCTTGTCGAAGTCTTGGTCGCACACGACTGCGAATGAAACTAATGTATTAATGTTTTACAGAGAAAGACAGTTAACTGCCATGTGTTCTTCTTTCGCATACTCATCGTTGTTCATTCGTGTACATGTACTTCAGTCATTTCCATTTCCATCATTTTCCATTTCAGGAATCAGAAAAATTTGTTGAGTTTGTTATGTAGTAGAGTGTATGACGTGTGTCTCAAATATTTTCAGTTGTTACTCATACAAAATGGACCCTCCCTATTTAGGACGCTGATTGGACTGAGATATGGTATGCGGTCCTGAATTCAGAGGTGTCCCCTTGGCAGAGGTGTTTGCTGAGGGTGGTTCCACGCCACATGTGTTCATTCTTATACCTGACTGATAAGTCACAGTATCACTGCCATTCAACCATGTCATCAACTAATTGGTTGATGAATAGGTTACAGTACAATTCATTTGTGTCAGATTTTTTGTCTCTGTCAGTAATAAGTTTTTGGCATTTATTCATCATAAAAGCATTAATTTTTCTACCTGTACAATAAGATTTTATTACTGTATATTGAACAAACCAAAGAATTACTCAAATCAATACCCAGTCTTTTTGTGGGTTCTTCTGCCAATCATACCTCCAACATATTCACCATAACATGTGCAGTTTTAGAGACAAAGTCGCTGAGAATTGATGTCACAAGATACTTGTCCTCGACAGGGAAATATTCTGGCTTACATGTGTAGTGATATTTCAGTGCCTGTCCCCCCCCCTCATTAGCATTATCAGATTCCCCCTCCCCCATCAGCATTGTCAGACTTGTCATTACATCTTCTCATCCTGANCAGGGAAATATTCTGGCTTACATGTGTAGTGATATTTCAGTGCCTGCCCCCCCCCCCCCTCATTAGCATTATCAGATTCCCCCTCCCCCATCAGCATTGTCAGACTTGTCATTACATCTTCTCATCCTGATGTAATCCATGTTCTTGGCACTCACTCTTTCTACATGTACATACATACCTGTGATGTAAAGAACGGGGCAAGCACTAACATTCACTTCTTCATGTAGGACTGTCCATCCAAAACCTGTGGAAGTGCGTCACCGATGTTGTGGTTCAACCCTTGAGCAGAATGAAATGGCAGCACTGATGGTAAGCCAGGGCCCATATTCATAAAACTACTTCAGTCTAAGTGTGACACTTATCCTTTGTTCACCACAAAAGATAAGTCTCACACTAGACTGAAGTAGTTTTATGAATATGGGCCCAGAGGACTAATAATGTTGATAAAAAGAAAGAAAGGACAATTATAACTGATTGTCTTTTATTTATTAAAATACATAAACATCAAATATGTATACCAAACATAACAAAAAAATATTAAATAAATGGTTTTTGTGACTTGTATAATAGCTAGGTACAACTCAACATATCAACACATCAAGCACGAAATTGTCTGGATTTATGGAGATATCACACTCAATCTTCTGCATTCACTAGCGTATACCCAACATCAGATACATGCTTATCTCGTATATCCAACAAATCCAGAAAATTAAGTTAATTTACACACCCAAAATGCCAAACAAAAGACAGATTATGCAACCATTCACAACAGATCTATGTTTCCCATGATATCTTGCATGCACACCAGTCAAGTATGTACATGTAGCTGGTTTCAAATAAACTAAGAATTTCGACGAGTAAAGCAATGCCCAGCAGAGCCTAGAAAATGAGGGTGGTAATGCGAGATTCAGATGGCATGGCATGGAAGCTTGGTTATCGAATTTACAACAGAACAGCCATCTTTCAGAAAAATCTCTGAATCTAATGGGGAGGAAACTTGCCTAGATATTTCGATGATCCTTATCAACAATAAATACTGATACAACAAACAAGTCTTCAGATAATTAAGCTGAGTTGACATCCATTTCATACAGGATCACACTTCAAATTCTAAAACGACATCAAACAAACATTAATTGCATGGCAATTACATGTACTTGGAATGTATCTACTGGAGGGATCAAGCTAGCGACTCGCTGGCTAAATTCCCATTGGCTAAGAGAGGCTCAAGTTGCCTAATCCAGTTCACATTTGACTAAAGTTTTGAGCAATGATAAGGGCAGTGAAATTGCTCAAAATATCCCACATGGGAATTCAAATCAAAGTGGGTTGGAGCACTCTCTATCTTGTGTATTCCCTGATCTCTAAAACTGCCGAAGAGAATGACATTTCACCCTAAAACTGTTAACATGATTCAAACAATAATGTGGACTTGATCATATACTCTATGTACATGTACACATTCACTCGCTCACTAATGAATTTTGATATGACTTACTAATGTAAAACATTGTGACACAGAAAAACTATCTGTCTTAGCTAACAAACCAGTCAAACTAATAATTACAAATAGAAAATGGTGTAAGACTTGGGCTGACATGATTTTATGAAGAAGACAAATGAATAGACACCCTCTCACTTTGAAGATGAAGAATTATTTATAATAGTTCCTGTGCAATTATTATTATTATCACTTCCTTTTATTTTTGCAATAATTGCAAGTAGATATGTTAGATGCAGGTTGAAGCTTCCACAACTCACGCTGAGAACTACGTTCTGTCACGTCGCCCTGCATGATGTGATCCTGTTTTTGTGTTGGCCAGAATGGATGCCCCTCCCCGCCCATCAGTCAGTATCCATTGTGACCATCTTTCCCATAGAATTCCAATAATAAGGCACTGCGAGAATTTCATTCAAATGTTGTTAGATTAGAAAATCCAAATCCTTTTTTTCCTTTGATCGCCATGTATATATAAACAACATGATATGCTGAAAGAAGAAGAATTCAATGAGTACAAAACAGGCAAGTAGAGGTAAAGTTACATGGTGAAGTTATCTTACGGTACCACTTTGGCATAAATGTGTTGAATGTCACACTTGAAACTTACTGAGTGTAGTCATGGGTTCAATCAAGCAAAGAGTCTTACTTGAAATTTGCTATGTCTAGTTATTAAAGCAAATATATCTGAAGGGTACCGGTACTAGTTTTCTTACCTCCTGGTATTAAGCAAATGATGCCAATGATGAAAAATATAAAACTGGCAACTCCTGAAAATATGGAAATGAGATACGGTATTTAAAAACCTGGCCAAAAGAGCAAGGAATCCAATACCAAGCATTCTTGTTGCAAACTGTCTACTTCGGTACATTATAATATAAGAAATTTGCAGGGCACCACATACAAACAGTGGATTCCAAACAGTTCTTTGCCCCCTCAAAATTTACAGATGTGAGATCTCTGGACAATGACTGAGAGGTCATGGGATTACATCTATCAACATACCCGGTGGTTTCACAATTTCGACTGCTAGGCCAACAACCAACAACCCTGTAATAAGAAGACAAAGTCAACACAGAATGCAAATCATGGTCACATGGTCATGGCTCCAATGGTCTGGGTAGACAGATGACGGCCAACTCATTGACTACTTGAAAAGTACAAGTGAATCGAGAAGAGTATATCCTGGATAAAAGCAGGCCATGAAGTCTATTAGAATTTTTATTGTTCACAAAAACAGCTCTCTCCTTAGACTTCATGGCCTGTAAAAGTTGAGTGTAAAAACAAAATGACTCCACAAAAGTCTGGATCTGGATATCCATCATGAGAAAAAATCATCAGTCATGTCAGTGGGGGACTGGCTGACTGGAAGGGCACTTACCTATTCCAAGGAAGAGCAGGAGAAATGCACCCAACACAACTTTCCAATTCTCTCGTATTCTTGGGTGTCTTAACCAGCTGAATGAAGACAACATGTGATTTAAGCACAGGAACTAGTGTTTCATGTGAAGGCCCTTCAGTAACATACTAATTTACCAGTACATTCTTTTTGAGTTGTTTGGAAAATGTAGTTCCAGATATGTGCTACCATATGAGAGAGGGAGAGAAACCAATACTGGTACTACTACAACACCTTTTCACAATCGAGTTACCTTGATTTACCAGGGAAACGTTTTGTTAGGATACTGGGTCCATCTGAGTCATCAGGATCTCTGTTTTTCCTTGTAGCGCAGCATTAAGGTTAAGGAATGGAATGTTTGGTTAAAAGGTCAGAAATGTCAGGGACTAAGGGAATCAGCAAAATAAACCAAGCAGAGATTCCCTCCTAGGACTAGCAGCAGTACTGCCAACATGAACAAGTCGGAGTCACCACTCAGATTCCCCTGCCCTCCCCAGGCATGTTAGGGCGGGATGCTTCAGAACTTGTCGTCGCAAAATCATGTGACATCACTCAGGTCTTCCATACCAGTTCTGTACCGGTACATTTAAAAAAAACAAATGCTCAAAAAGTTCGATATAAATTCAGATCTCTGCTGATAGCAGGGTCGGGATGGTCAAGAATTCAATCATAAAATCAATCAATAAATTCAATCAATAAAATCTTACCCAATGGCAGGGCCTCCTGGATGTGATTTAGTTGTTCCATCCAACAGATCCTCAGTCTCCGCTGAATCCACGTAAGCCTAGAGATAAACCAATAAACCTACATCCAGTGCCAGCAAAACATATAAAGGGGGTCTGAATGTCCCTGGCAAAGAGAGTCAACAAAGACGACAATTTTTTTACCGGTAAGAAATATACCGGTAAGGAATATATACCGGTAAGGAACATTCGAAGAGAATGGCATATTCCGGGTTTTCGCCAGAAAACATATTTAGGGGGCCACAATTTTAATTCTGGTGTAATATCTCAGAGTGTTGCACGTTTTCAATGTTAATTCTGGTGTAACATCTCTGAGTGTTGTATGTTTTTTTAAATGTTAATCTGATGTAGGCCTAAACATGTTTGAGAAATTGGAAGTGTACAGATCTTTGTTTCGACTATCTCTTGAATGAAAATAAGGGCAATTTAAAGACACTGCTCTGCAATAATAGGCCTTATCGCACCTAGCACATGGCTAATCAGCATAAATCAGCGAGGCGGAAAGGGCCCGACCATCAGCGCCACCGCTGTACATTTACAATACATTGTGCAATGCATTGGGTGCATTTTTTGTCAACATTGGCCAATAAAAGTCACTTCCAAAAGCCTGATGTGCCTAAACTAACTAGCTATGTGGGCGGCGGTATAAAGTGATTAAAGTGGATCAATTATTGACCACTGATCGTCTTCGCGATCGCCAAAAATCGATGATTAGTCCATGTAAACAACGCCAAAACATTATCATCACCCCGCCCCAACCCCACG
>NMRB01002283.1:64829-101221 GCA_002633025.1 Notospermus geniculatus
AAGAACGATCGGTAGTCAATATTTGACCGATTTGAATCACTTCATAACACCTCCCACGTAGCTAGTTAGTTTTGGCACATCCGGCTTTTGGAGGTTGCTTTTATTGGCCATTGTTTACAAAAAATGCAGGCGATGCACAGACCGATGCATTGTGAATGTACTGCGGGGGCGCTGATGTTCGGGCCCTTTCCGCTTCGCTGATTTTATGCTGATTAGCCATGTGCTAGGTGCGATAAGGCCTATAGACCCCTTGCGCTTATCAGCCCAGGGTGTCAACATTAGCCTCGCCCTAGGGGGCCTAATGCATTTGTACAGTTGGCTCCTGTACTTACCGTCGGCACAATGCACTAGGCCCAAGGTTTGTTTACACCTTCTGGCTGTAATGGCCGACTTGCGCAAGTGGTCTATTAGCCTATCCTAGCTCATGAAAGTCAAGTGGAGACTGACTCAGTGACTGTCATGTCAGATAGGCTACCGGTAGGCCCTAGGCCTACTAGGTAGGCCGCTTTCATTTCAGTCTCAGATCAGATCAGGTTCAGTCACTTCACTCTAGAGCTCCAGGGCCTCCTCTCTGTAACTGTAGCTACTGGGGAGTCACTCAGAGACAGAGTACAATACATGCTTGCTGTATTACCGCTGTATTGTATGTATGTCGTGTTTCAGCCCTAGGCCTTCATTCAATACATAGGCCTAGCTTAGGCCTCCTGCGTAGGTTTAAGGTTAGCCTACTGCGCTGTGTACTACTGGTGGTAGTTAGCTTGGTGGCCCAGGTCTCTAGTGTGCATTCTTTTTCTTTGATCTTTCATTTTTGTGATCATTGATCATATAAAATGACTTCACTTTTCAGTGATGCCCAGGACAGCGACTGTCAAAACTTGAAGATGATAAACCGTATCAGCCTTCTCCTTTTCCTATTGTTCTGCTACTTTGTTATCAGTAGTCCCCAGGAGGAACCAGGCCAAAAAACGACAGAAGATAGAAGAAATAAAGCAGTAATTGCTGTGGCGAGTGATGAGGCTGATGGAGCCACAGTTGAGGAGGAAGAAGAAGGTGTGTTTTTCTTTGGCTATGAGATAAAGGCCTGGAGAACAGCCAATTTTGCTCCCAAATATTGCATTTGAGAAGTAGTACCTGCCATCCTGCAGGGGCCTTTATGTTGTCATGACTCAAGTCCCTGTGCAGTTAGGTCCCTCTTTCAGGGTTCTGGCCAGGACTGAATGAGTTCCGGACGGAAGGGGGGGTCTGGGGGCCGTCCCCCAGAAAAATTTTAAAACTAGACTTGCTGAAATGCGATTTCCTGGCACCTGAGAGTCGAAATAATGAGCTTCTTTATCAATAAAAGCATCCNCGGAAAATACTCCTTTTAGGCTGAGTGCCGGTCGGCATTTCTGCGTCCTGGACGGGGCCGTCCGGCGCCGACCAGCATCGGCAGAACCCTGCTCTTTCCCCAAGAATCCAGCATTTTCATGAGAGACCCTGGGCAATCCCTTCAGTATCCAGAATTATGATCAGTAGAAATGTCAGCTCTCCACACACATCATTATCATAAATTTGTTTACCTCTTAATCCCACAGGTGGAACTGATCCTAGTTCCAAAGTGTCTGTTGGCATCGGAAATCAGGATCCAAATGTTGATGTTTTCTACCCAACCAAAGAATGGCAGACAGTGAAACCTGGTAAGAAATCTTTAGGTGTCATGGTTTGTGTGAGAATAGGAAAGGTCTAGATGTGGATCAAAATACTGCACCCCTTTACCCTTATTACTAGTAGAGCACTTCTCCTGGATAGGCTACTTTGCTGTAAACTGACCTTACTTTATTATCATTAACATGTGATGAATACATGTAAGTGACTATCTCTCATTATCATTTTTGAAACAGGCCAGTCTATTCCCAAGGGACTCCATGTTAGGATGAACTTCCAGACTAAAAAGACAGAAGCAAAATTGATGGACGGTGATGATGGGATGAAGTACTGGAAAGAAGGTGACAGGCAGGGAATGGTTAACACAAAAACAAAACACTTCACCAGAGATGAGTTGAAACAAGCATTGAAAGAGTTCAAGGCAAACAGGGATGATGTACAGGATGAAAAGGTATGAGGTTCCAGTGGTAATTCCCAGAGCTTTACCGGGTACATGTACATGTATCATCTTGTTGATTTGTTTCCATTCTTCGATTGTCACTGGGAACTTAGAACCCAACTTCATTGAGTTGCATAGATTTGTCAGTTGTCTCTTTGGTATCAAAGGTATAATGCAATAGTTGTTTACTGTAAACCGTGAAATTTTCATGTGCATTTTATTTTCGCGGTCATGGGCCGAAACGCGAACTTAAACAGCGCGAAAATACAAACCCTAATGCATTTTCCATTGAATGATGAAGGTAAACATGGAAATTAGTCTTCATGGTTTTCAAAAATTCGCCAACTTTTAGCGTCTCGAAAATTTCACGGTTTACAGTATGCAAATTCATAAAATCTTGTCTCAGGTTTCATGACTTATTTCCTTTCTTGACAGATAAAAGAAGAAGCACTAAAAAAGAAGTTTAGAAGTTATGAAGAACTAAGAGAAGATATGAAGGCCATGGAAATGGACATAAAAACAGACGCTGAAATTCTCAACAAGTTATTTCAGCTGTACAAGAATGTGTCAATAAGTGTGGAGGACAGGAAAAATATACTCTCCGACTTTGAATATTATCTACACCAGGTTAGTATAAAGAACAAATGTAGATGCCTTTCTTATACGTTCTTGTAGGTTTATTATAAGTCATGTAATGTGTATGTTTATTGGACCCTTGCTGGGTGACTTTTGATTGTGGTTGAATCAATGAATGAATAGAAATGGGGTTTAATCCGCAGGAGTTAACATTTTGTGATTTTAGATTGACAATGCCGTGGACTTTGCGAATATGGGTGGTTTAGATATGGTTGTGAAAGACCTGAATCACACAGAACCGGAGATACGGAGTGAAGCTGCTTTTGTTATCGGTGCTGCTGTTCAGAGGTATGTCATTTTCTTGATTCACCTTTGAATCCCAATGGGAGGCTTTATTACGGTTAGAGACCGCCTGTTCGCAGTCCTAGAATGTCACAAAATTTGACGTCATAGATATAAGTGTTTGTGTCTTATTTCAGCAACCCTAAAGTCCAGATCAAAGCCTTAGAAGCTGGTTCCATGCAGCAGCTCATTCGAATGTTGTCGACAGAGAAAGAGGTGTCTCTTCGGAGTAGGGTTCTCTATGCTTTATCTTGTCTAGTCAGACACTTCCCATATGCTCAGTCAAAGTTCCTGGAGTTGGGTGGTCTGACTGTGTTGACGTCATTGTTCAGTCAACATGGAGTGGAGAAACTTCAAGTAAAGGCAGTATCACTTGCTAATGATCTGCTTTTGGAAAAGGTGAGTTCATCATTTTTTCATGGCTGATTCTTTATCATGCGAGTGATGTCTAGATGAGTGAAAAACAATTTTTTTCTTTCTTCAGATCAACGTGTTGCAGACAGCAAATGTAGAAGATTCTCATCAAAAAGAAAAGTTACGACAATATCAAGAGTAAGTCAGCTGCTTTACATATCAGGTTAATTCAAATCCATGCTTCCAGATTGGGGAATTGGGCAGTTCAATCATTGTAAACTTTGGTATCCCATTTTCCATGTTGGCAAATCAGTTCTTTTCGTGCTATTGAAAAAGGTATTAACCTTTGCCCCATCAGGTCTTGCCGCCATAGATAAGATGGGAAAGTTTGGCCATGATAAGTGTCTGAATTTTACTTGTACCTGATATCAACTCATCAAATATGTTGGGTGCTTGGTAGAATCTTTTGTTTCTTTCTACTCCAGAATTCATCTGCGAGAGGCAATGATTGACCAAGGATGGTGCGATTACATTCCAAAACTTCTCCTTGCCCAGGACCATGATACTCGTGAAAAAGTTTTACATGCCATGGAGCTCGTCATGCAAAATTGCAAGCCATACTTTGTTAAGTCAATTGGAACCCTCCAGAAATTGGAAGTAGAGTATGAAAAATTGTCCCAAGAGGAAATCAAGGATGATGATGATGAAATTACTTCCAAAAATTATACAAAAATTTGACAAACATTATTTCTCATCTACAAGCTGCCAATAGTGCTCAGAGGGACGAATTATGATTTTGATGAACGTAGGCTTCATTCTTGTTGTTAACGAAAGGTAAGAGCGGGTATACTTGAATATGAAATGAGGTGACCTCCCCTACACCGCTGAACAAATCTAACATCTACACCGATTGCCATAATGAACTGGATATCTGCAAATGCCTACATGAAGGATGGCACATTATACATGTATTGTCCGAACTGTGATTGTAAATACATGTATATTGTTTTTTTTTGTTTTGTTAATAAAAAGCACACTTGAACTCCTGTTGTGTTTGTTTTGATCATGAACCTGTACACACAGAAGCTTGCCATTTTTTGATGAGTTTGTGCTAGGCCCATGTCTCAAAATATTGAAATCGGCATAGTATGCTAAGAAAGATTTCCAAACTGTTTTTATGGCCCAGCGACAGACTGATTACTTCCCCTTACCGGTAACTTTAGCCCCTATAACACCCTGCTTCCAGGGCTTCATTATATTCCTCCCAGGCATGAACTGTTTTTGTTCATTTTGGCCTATTTTCAGAGTCCTAGGCCTTGTAGTTTTCCAGATACGGTACAGGCATGTGTTACAATGGTCACTATTCGGCTCGCCTAGTTTTGTGCATTTTGGCCTATTTTCAGAGTCCTAGGCCTTGTAGCTTTCCAGGTACAGGCATGTGTTACAATGGTCACTCCTCGGCTCGCCTGTCATAGCCAGGTGAATCATACATAATACCATGGCATCCACCATCGTCGGGATGACACGTTTCTAAACCCTTTGCCAAATGGTTGGTTCGGCTCTTCCAATCATTTCTGTACAGCAAAATGTTCGTATGTATATGACTTTCTGCCAATAGTAAAGTGTAAAAATACCTTGTTTATTTTGATTATCACAGACTTTTATTACTCACATGTAAAGTGACAGTACATGTACAATGTCAACATATTTCACCTGAATCTTTATAGCCAGTGATTTCTGTAGAATTACAATGGAGTTGGCAGGTCTTTGGTTTAGCTCCTGGTTTCACTTCAAACCAGGCCTACACATGGGTGGAGTTCTGAATCAGCAGCCATTTTAGACATGGACGCATTTAAATCAACTGCGTAAAACATGCAGATAGGCTTCAATGAAGAAAATACATGTGCACTCAATACAGGCATGTGCATACGTGAAGCCTGCTAACATATAGGATACAATCTACCAGGCAGCTTGTGTCCCTACTAGCTCCCATACATTGCAACTTTTAATGAAGTTAGTGAACGTTAGCATTCTTCCACACTTGAGAGTTACAGTAGCTTCACAATCAGCTGTCAACAGGTGGACCGATTTTTACGCAAAATGGACTTTGCTGCCTCATTGTCTATGCAAAAATATAGTAACAAGAGACTCTACACAAACATCTACTCTTTGGCAATAATTTTCTAATAGTAATCAACATGATCAATAGAGTTGCAATACACCTGATTGTTCAACAATTACAGGTATACTCAGGCATACAGATTATAGATCGTTGCAGTTGATTGGGAACAACGTCTCCAGGCCAAACGCAGTCAAGGCGCAGCGTCACGTCAGTGTTGGCGTGGCCAGCGCCCATGCTTTCTCCTGTACGTCGACGACGTCACTGACGTCCCACGTGGGTTTTGTAAACTTTTTCAAGTCAAACTTTTAGATTTCCAAAGCGAGTATTCCGTTGAGCAGTTATGGATTCCCAAGTTTTTATGACCATCATGATCCCAAGGTTCTAAGCTATCCACTGGTATGTTTAATTAGTGGGAGTGACCAGGGACCTGGCGACAGCAATGAGTTAAAAAGGGCATGTGTGGTCAAATTCTCGTAAACGTTGTTCCCTACTTTTTGCATGGATCTATAGTGGACTTTTACTACAAAAGCTTCATCAAAAGCCGTAAAACATGCAATGAGAAACAGATTCTCCATTTACGAACACACAACAGCAAAACTAAGCTGTATTTCACAAAGACAAAAGTTCAATGGACGGAAATTATTCTTAAAATCTCTACACAGTGCTCTACTTGCTCTAGCCTTCACATGTGCACTTCATCTACTGTCGAATAGACATACATGTAAAAACTCCATTTTCTATTTGGTTTTGAGGCCCACGAGTCAATGCATCAACTAAGAGGCAATTATCACTTCACATAGGCAGTAATTGGCTTTCCCGCAACGATGGAAATCCCACTTCGAATACAGGTAATTCCTCTGCTTGGATGATCTAGTTTCTGTAGAAGATCAATTCACTGGAATCGTACCCAGTCACGCAGAATGCCCGTCCATCTGGCGACACGAACTGGCCACCCACAAGCTGTAGATCTGACACGCTTTCAGAGAATTTATGCTCAATCTGCAAAGAAGTACTACATGTAAAATGATTTCAGAAAATGCTTCAGCAGTAAATGCCCTCAAAATCATCATGAGACAGAGATTTTTACCAATTCCTTTAATTTGGTTATTTGTTCAGAGCTGAAACCAAAGAAAAATTCAACAGACTTGTGCTTTCAAAGAGATTTTTAAACTGATAGTAAGTTGGATATCAGGAGAGAACCATATTAAGAGTAGCATGCTAAATAATGACAAATTGTGATGTACTTGCCTCCAATATTGCACCCTGCTTTATCTGCCACAAATGCACAAATGAATCTTCACCAACTGATAATACCTGAAAAAGAAGGAAATTCATGTCAGGCCTCCAATTCCAGGTAAGCAAAGAATAAACAGCTCTCTTCAAGATGCACTCACTATCAGGGGCATAGCTGGCTTTTTTGACCTGGGGGNCTGGGGTCCTGCCCCAGAAAAAATTTGAAAATCTACATCCTCTTAGAGATGCATTTTCCCACATGGTATGCCCCTGCTCACGATTAGCTCTCAACAACATTTGGTGACAAACTGCAGGAGGAAACAGGAGCTACCCACTCTGCAATGATAACATATAACATAGCACATAGAGTGAATATACTCACCAGGCCCCGTGCACTAATATCGACAGATGTAACCCATCTGGCATGTGCAGCTATTTCTGCTGTCATTTTCCCTGTTGACAAACTGTAGATTCGAACATGACCATCGCCATAGCCACCAACTATGATGTCATCCTTCATGGCTAAACTTGAACATGGGTACCTAAATCATGATGTACGGTAATTTATTAGAGCCGGTAATTTATTAGAGTGACAAGAATTTTACATCCATGACATCTAAATTCTAAGGCTAACAAATAAAGTACCGGTATACTGTGTGTTGCATTGGTGTCAACCTCATTAACCAGACAAAATCTCCTGGGCCGACTGCACAGAAAGTCCGATAGTGCTTTCGGTGCCTGTTGGCAGTTTAGTTAATGGGAAAATGCATTATAACTAACTGCTGATGGGCGCCGGTAGCACTATTGGACTTTCTGTGCGGTCGGACCTGGTCACTAGAAAAAGAAGATACGCATACAGGCACATCCAGGGTCCCCGCCAGAGGGTACTTTGGGTACAAATATAGTACCCTAAAGAAATTTGAGGGAACGATATAGTACCCTGAAAAAATCACTTCAGTAATGTTTTTCTTAAATTTGTTACATTTCAAATGCAACTTTCATGCAGAAGGAAGACTAATTTTGCATTTTGGAGTGTAAAAAATGACCCTGGAGGCCATTATTAACAGGAAAAAAATCTTGAAAAATTTTGATTTTTTTTCTCGTACCCTGGAAAAAAATCCTGGCGGAAACCCTGACATCACAATATTCTTACCCTGATCCACTGATCTGAGCTCTTTGTGAGAATTTCTCTCCATTCATCTGCCAGATACATATATTACCCTGATCATCACTGCTTACAAGGTGATCACCTTGGGAGACTAAATCACAGATAGGATATTTATGGCCTGAAAGTGGAATAGTTCAAAGATGAAAATATGATGGGCAGGTTGATTTCAAGAGTGCATGGTAGATCATACTCGCTGCACGTCCTCACAGCACATTTCCAGACTGATCAGATTTTAACTTTACCTACCGACACTCAGATATCCAGTGGCAGGTTGCCAGCCACTTTTGGACATGCACGTATTCCAAGTCTAGCTAAACTAAGTGGTGAAATTTTGATCCAGAATAATGAGAACCTATCCAAAATGATGTCACTTGCTGATATCAATACAAGAAACGTACTTAAGTGTCATGATTTTAGAACATTTGAAAACAAACCTTTCAGTATTTCAGCAACAGTAACACTTGTTCCCTTGGGTGGTATGTTAAAAACTAAGATATGTCCCTCAAAAGTTCCTGGAAAATAGAAGTACATGTACTAAATGACAAACAATATAAAATTCTTGATAACTAAGGATTCTAATCAGTCACAGTGATTTGTTTTTGTATGTGATCATGTTCTGTTGATTTCTTGTGCAACAAACTATCATGGCAATACCTCACTGGAAATTCGAGAAGTACCGGTACCCCCCAAATAAGAAAGATTGTTCAAAATCTCGACAAAAAAATCACTAATAATAATTTTTGTACGATGACGATGGCCCATAGTTGGTGAGATATATTACCCAGAAACAGGTGGGTATCAGAACTTCAAGAACCAACTCTTACCAACACAAACTGTATTTGTTCCTCCTATATGACAAATGCCTCGAGCAAAAGTTGCATCATTTGAATTTATTTGTGGGTCCCCTAAGGCGTGCCAATAGAACAACGCCGAACTTTCTCCTTCATACATCTGTATTGCCTTCTGTGATGTCACCACCAGCACCATTCTTGGTCCGACTTGGAGGAATTTGGCCTGAAAAAGTTTACAAGCACACATATAACAGTGGATGACAGCAAAAGTTGTCGTGTTGATTCACTTCCATGTGACAGAAATGGTTCTCGTCCCCAGAAATCTAAAGTTGGTTTTACTTTTATTGTTCAGTGAGGAATTAGGTATGGATGTAGACACCATGACCACTCGAATGGAATATAACCCACAAGAGCACAGTATTGTATCCAGGACTTGCATTTCCTTGGACACTTTTTCCTTTCACACCATCTTTAGTTCTAGTTCCTTCGCATAGATGGCGCCACTATAAATTGTAGCTATTCAGTCCACAGATTTTCGGTGTTGTTGCCTTTACACACACAAAAACAGCAGTGAGCGACGAATATTTGTCCCTTTCCCATCCATCCCTTTTACCTGTAGCAAAATAGGGTTCCAGCAGCTACCCCCCGCTTGACCAGACGACTGTTCTTTGCAGAGAAGTTGCCGGTAATTCGGGCAAGTCCCGTCAACATTCGTACTGACGATGTTCGTAACCGCCTTGTGGACGACTGCATACGTAATCTGGTTATTCTCCGAGTTCACATGCACTGTTAGATTATTGCACATTGATGATGCGCTTCCTTTTAAAGTAAGGGGTTTGTCCTTTCGATACATTTTGATTTATTTCTTTCTAAATTGTGGATCTTCCAGCAAATTTTAGCTTTACCAAGGTAAACAATATGGAAGAAAATGGACTGATCCAATTAGGAGTGTGCGCATTATCGTGACACTTGAATTGGACAAGCGTTTATTCGAATCATGTGCCACAAACCTAGCATTAATCCAATAAATGAAAATTATAAGTTGTTTTTCAATTTATTGATCATTCAGAAGCTTGCGACAACATGCAACAGCGTTTTAAATAAACTTACACCCTTTCCCATTATGGACTCGTTCAATAGTCACAATAGGGGAAAACTGAAGAGTAGGAAATCGACATAATGAAGAGAGGTTTAGAAACGTTGATAACTCCGCAAAAGTAGTCGTAATGACCGGACTTGCTCCGCTCGTAGGCCTACGAGGGGGCGGGGCGGGGGGGCAAAATCCACCCGTCCAAACGCTATTGTTTAGAGATGATTGAGAATAAGTGGATTGGGCAGCTTAGGCCTAGAACAAAAGAATATCTTGGGGCCCTTTCGATCAGTTCTTTCCCTGAAATTTTAGTCTGGGCCGTATTTTATAACGTTCCTTAACATTAAGGTCCACCTTAAATCTACTGTTCCCGATGGTTTCACAATAACGTTAAGAAACGTTCTAAAGGACCCTCTATTTCTAAAAAGACTGAGTGGACCAAAGGGCGTCATCTCTGTGACCACCGCACTCATTCCGGTCCAAATCGTCGGATGACTTGGAACGTCGTCGCCGACCGGCACGACTACATGTATAATGGGACCAATAGTCTATTTTGGTCCAGGTGTAAGAGTAAAGAATGTCCCCATGGAAAAAGTGTCCACTTCTACTGTTCAATGACGGATTATGGTGTATACCCATGGCCATTGGAACTAAATCGCCAGAGATCAGATAGGGGAACTCACTTTTGTTCCTAGTTTTTCCTCATGAGGGAAATTCTTTTCTTTCACACCTGGACCACACAGAAAAAAAAATCAACTCGAGTGGAGACTCAGAGTCTCACTTTAGGGACAAAATGGTTCGAAACACTTTTTGACTCAAAATGAAACAGAAAATATTTCGGCCCGAGACAATGACACCTCGTTCCGAGGGAAAATATTTCGGGCCGAGTTGTTATTGTCTCGGGCCGAAATATTTTCTGTTTCATTTTGAGTCAAAAAGTGTTTCGAACCATTTTGTCCCTAAAGTGAGACTCTGAGTCTCCACTCGAGTTGATTTTTTTTCTGTGCAAAATAAGCGATGCACAGAGTGACCCAGACGTCAGCCAGCTCTGCGGTAGGCCTTGTGCTCTCTCCGGCTCGCTGGCGTCTGCATGGTGGTTCATCCAACCTCGAGACTGTTTCACTTCGAGAAGGGCTTTTGAAATAAGAAAGCTTTCTGCGTATGTTTCGTTTGAATTGATTTAACCCAAATTACATTGAAATTCAAATTACATCCTGTGTAGAAGTCCTGTTGCACGATATGATATATGAGATATTCATTGATCGCACTATCCGGGGGCCTTGTGTGTATTTTGATAGGGAGAATAATACACAGACAGCTGATCAGACGACCAGACGGACAGACTTTCTGCACGTACTTCAACTTGGTGATGTGTAGAACAATTGTCAGCGCCTAATCTCTGATCCAAGCATGGACTAGATTGAATCATTCTCAGCCCCTGGAATAATTTATTCAAATAAGGTAGGTTGCATATCGATTTGGTTTTAGTCGTAATGTAGCAAATGGCAGCATAGCCAGATTACTAGGTTTCTACTTTTGTTTTCGCGCTGGACCCATCTTTGCACTGGCGTAGGCCTACATCACGTCCATTCCCTGGTGGCCTCTCGTCCTGACAGATGTGTACTGAACCTACGTCTGCTTGGCGACCAAACTGTTTTTCTGTGGGGGGAGGATGGTCGTTCCAATGACCATTTTTTTGCATGGCTCAGCATTATTTGGACCACCATGAATGCGTGATCGATTCACTCCTGCATTCGTCAATAGACCGAATGTGTCGAAATATCTATGTGAAATATCATTGCACTGCGGCAGGGAATGAATTTGCAATATTTTTTCTTTGCTTTGTCGGTTATGATGAGGTGAAGCCCATTGCATGCGGCGACTGCCATCCGCAGCACGCTCACGTAAGCCATCCACAGACGCCGGCCGCCGGTTGATTCCTCCTGTCATGTCCTGGATCAGTTTCATCCTAAGCGGCCCTGTTACAACCAATAATGTCACAATTGACCAATAATGTCACAACCGATGATAATGTCACAATTGTGACATTATGAACACCTCATTCAACCAATAATGTCACAACTTGCTAATAATGTCACAACTTTTCCTTACCGATAATGTCGCAACATTTTGACCAATAATGTCACAACTTTCCCTTACCGATAATGTCACAACATTTTGGCCAATAATGTCACAACCCCAGTAACTAGCGCAGATCATGTCGGGATAATGTGATGGTGATTTTTTTCGCCCCTCCCTCATGGAACTTTGCTGCCGTCTTTTGGCAATAGGCGCGGCTTGTTACAACTCATAACGTTACACCGACGCATAATGTTACACCTGATCCTAACGCATAACATTACACCGACCTTATGCATAATGTTACACCACGGTTAAGTTGACCTTGATCCGGTGACCTTCGATATTAACCCCTTTCTACCCAATGGGTCTGATTCACCAAGTGATATTTACCCCTTCCACCCAATGGCCAAACCTTTAGAGGCATAGTGATATCCGTAGTTCAGATATTGTACCATATCAGTTTTAGGTGTACTCCAACCACTAACGTTGCAATGACAGAAGCGCCGAATTGCTTATTATTTGACATTGGTGTAACATTATGCGTTGAGTCACTGTATTGTTATGCGTTAGGATCAGGTGTAACATTATGCGTCAAAAAGTGTAACGTTATGCGTTAGAAAAAGTGTAACATTATGCGTCGATTGTAACATTATGAGTTGGATATTGGATGGGTCAACGTAAAATGTTACACCAGTAACGTTATGCCTTAGTGTAACAATAGCGAGTTTAAGAAACCACACGTTAACGCTAACGCTAACATTAATGACATCATTTTGACGTCACATCGAATGAATTCGTTGTATTTCTCCTGGGGTGACGTCATTTTGACGTAATTAGCGTTAGCGTTAGCGTTAACGTGTTGTTTCTTAAACTCACTATTATGCGTCGGTGTATCGTTATAAGTTGTAACAAGCCGCGCCTATTGCCTAATCACCATCACATTATCCTGACATGATCTGCGCTAGTTACTGGGGTTGTGACATTATTGGTCAAAACGTTGTGACATTTTCGGTAAGGAAAAGTTGTGACATTATTGGTCAAAATGTTGCGACATTATCGGTAAGGAAAAGTTGTGACATTATTAGCAAGTTGTGACATTATTGGTTGGATGAGGTGTTCATAATGTCACAATTGTGACATTATCATCGGTTGTGACATTATTGGTCGATTGTGACATTATTGGTTGTAACAGGCCTTGCGGCCAAGTGGGCTAAAAACGATAATGTAGGTCAATGGTATACATCGTGTGATGCGGCCTAATTCGGGACGAGATTGGCATTTCGTCATTTCGTTATTTCTTTATTTCGTCATTTCGTTAAGTATAATAACCCATCAAAATCCAATATGGCCGCCCTGTTTTGGAAAATCTGGCAGCATTCATAAAATACACATGCCGAGTACTCTATACCTGTTGAAAATATTGCTATCAAAATGGTTGGACAAAGTAGAAAAAACCTCAAACTTTATGATCCACATGTCGTTTGATCTTAAAAATGGAACATTTCTTGGGAAAGTCTACCGATTACTAGCCTTTAGTTTCAACTTATTAGCTAATTAGTGCGTTCCAAGATGCGTATCATTCAATTCCTTTTGACTTATAGACCCCACAGGTGCCTTCATTTCCGTCATACAACCTGTACTTTTATGGTATTTTGACATCTTTGATTTACAACGCCTGACCACATTTCCGAAATTCACAACGTCAGCTCGCCCTTAACGTACAAGGACCAAGCGCCTCCCAAGAGGAAACCAATGGATGGGATCATTTCAAGCGTCACTTAAAGCAAATGGCTCGCGGGGTTTGTTTTGATTTTTGAGCGGCACTCTCATAGCGAGTGAATCTAGCCTCCAGGCAAAGCCGTGCTCCAGCCATATGCAAAACCTGTGCATATTTGCGAACGTGCACCTGGGACGAGGTTTCATTAAAAATTTGTTAGAATGGATTAATGACCTTTTAAAAAAATCAGTCGGTGTACATTTTGTACAATTCACATTGATTTTGAAGCGGCAGATTTTGCAGAATACGCCTCCGAAGTTTGGCTGTCTAATGTATTTCCCAATTAAATAAAATCCTTCTTTCGCCTTTTTCTCAAAATGGCGCTTGATATTGAGGACCAACTGTCATGGCGCCCCAACTGAATCAAAACAAACCCCGCGAGCTATTTGCTTTAAGAGTCGCACTCTGAGAAAATGGCAATATTTCCAAAAGTTGACCCCCCTAGAATTGATGAAATTTGGTACAGAGGATGTCTAATGGAAAACCCTAAAAGGGGCTGGAAGGTGAAAAATCAAAAAGTCCAGTTCAATAGTTAGAGAATAGGGCTTTATTCACCATCCATGGGGGTGGGTTGCATAATCTTTGCCAGTCATTTCCTTTCAGACTAGGTGAGACCAGGCTAGTGAATCAATGAATGGAAAGGTGACAATAGCTCTGATTGCAAACACCTCTGGTCACAGGCCACTCATGATAAAAATTGACTAACATTAAAATTGAATGGACCTGTCCCTTTTCCTAGGCCTGACCCACATTCTGTGAAGTGTTATGTCAGTGTTATGGTGTGCTGATTATGGCAAGAGTATTTGGGTCTTCCATCCATGTTTTACACCCAAAGTGGTGTTTTCTTCAAAGCCCTTTTTTAATAAAAACAAAATATATATTTTTGAATTTTAGGGTTTTAATCCGAAGATATGCCCCTGCTTAAACTGCCTACCCGTTCTTGCCAAAATATAACATCATTTTCACTGATTTTTTCTGCAGCTGAAAAATCCATTGTTTAATTTACTTAGGTCATAACCATGCAATTATTCCATGTTACCCAAAAGTGATGTCTCCACCCTATGATGTATCATCCCTGCAAGTTTGAAGTCTGTATGACTTACGGGCGCAGAACAGGGCCCGGTTGCACAAAACTCACGATAGCGCTAACTTGGTGGAAGCGCTAACTTAATGTTAAATGACGTAAAAATCCCTTGTCTTTTTACGTCATCTAACATAAAGTTAGCGCTAACACCAAGTTAGCGCTAACATGAGTTTTGTGCAACCCAGCCCAGGACTTTTTAATTTTTCAACTTCCAGCCCCTTTTAGGGTCATACTCCCATTATTCTGGCTGTAGCGCCCCCTACAAGACAAGAGGCTGGGCCCAAAAACGAGGAGAATTGTGAATTTAAACAAATCGATGAATTATTATGGCAAGTTGGGACATTGTGCCAAAGTATTAATGATGGTAAATGATCTGTCAATACTTCAGGTTTTTTTATAAAAATGAAATGGTCCATGGACCATGTGCTCACCTGTGTGTGGTGAATGTCCCCGAAGAACAAATGACAATTGCGTGTTCAAGGGTAGACATGAACACATGAAGGACCCTACGAAGATACGTCCTTGTTCAAGTTCAGAACATTCTAGCTCCAGTAGTTAACGAGCTATGGACCAACACCAATTTTCAATATAGCCACCAGGGCCCATATTCATAAAACCTTGCCAGCTTAGTTGTCTGCTAGTTGTGTACGTTGGTCTGTACAAACTAGGCACTTTAGCAGGCAACTACATGTAAGCCTAGCAGGGTTTTATGAATATGGCTCCTGGTGGCCACATTTGAAATCTGATCGGACCGAAATTCACCACAGACATAAAGGGCACCTAGATACATCATCACACCTAATTTGAACAATCCAGGACAAATAGCCATGAAACGTGCCGCCCAACAATATAATTTCGAACTTTGACCTCTGTGACCTTGAAAATTACGTCAAACCAAAAACCCGGGTGATATGTCATGTATCCTCATCAGGTGTACCTACGATAAAAAGTTGCTGATGATCCGATCAACGGTTAAGGCGAAACTGCACTTCAAAGGTTTTCGGTTTATCACCCCTGGTGGCCATGCTCGGAATTACATCGGACCGAAACTTGGTGTCTGTGGTCATCTGACCTAGGGGCACATATGTGTGAAGTTTGAAGACAATAGCTCCAGTGGTTCACCATCAGTTTCCAAACAGAATGTATGTACTGTAGTTCACTGAATAGTCACTAGATGGCTCCATTTGAAATGGACAAAAAGTGCAATAACTAACTTATTATTCGATGGATCATCACCAAATTTTTATCATAGGTACATCTAATGCAGATACATGATATATTATACGGCTTTTTAAGTTGAACAACGTTAATCGGTTACACAGGTCAAGGTTCCATTTTTCAAAATGGCTGCCTGGCAGCGCACCATCAAGTCCGATCACGCTGAAATTTGCTGTGCTCATGAAGGCTACAAAGATACATACTTGTCCAAGTTCAGAACATTCTAGCTCCAGTAGTTTACGAGCTATGGGCCAACACCCAATTTCCAAGATAGCCACCTGGTGGCCATATATGAAGTCCGATCGGACCGAAATCCGCTACAGACATAGAGGGTACCAAGATACATCATCACACCTAATTTGAACAATCCAGGACAAATAGCCACAAAACGTGCCACCTGACGATGAAATTTCAAACTTTGACCTCCGTGACCTTGAAAATTAGGTCAAATCAAAAACCCGGGTGAAATGTCGTGTATCCTCATAAGATGTACCTACGATAAAAATTTGGTGATGATCCGATCAACGGTTAAGGCGAAACTGCACTTTAAAGGTTTTCGGTTTATCCCCCTGGTGGCCAAGCCAGGAATCAGACCGGACCGAAACTTGGTGTCTGAGGTCATCTCACCAAGGGGTATATATGTACCAAGTTTCAGATCAATAGCCCCAGCGCTTACGAAACGTGTCATGCTAACGGTCAACGACGACGGACGACGGATGCTGCACCATCGTAAGAGCTCACTGCAGGTGAGCTAATAAGTACCACCTGGTAGCATTTTGGATAACCTGGTGGAGCCCTTCTTTGTGTTAGATTAGGAAATGAAGAGTTGTGGCAGATTTAAAGGAGTTAGACGCCGAAGTTGTAAACAAGCTGGTTTGTTTACAAATATGGTCGGCAAACTAGTTTCATTCCTTCGTGCAGGTGGCAGCACCCGTGATCGTTAGACTGGTTCCCGGTCCGATGCAACTCACTCACGATATTCACGTCAGTACATATCACCGACAATAGGTGGCAGCACCGCAGGCGTCCGTGGATAGAGAACCAGTGAGTGAGTGTTTACAACTTCGGCGTCTAACTCCTTTAAGTGGAAATAAAATTTTTATCCAAAAGAGTACCATTGAAAGGGGCTGGAAACCTAAGACAGGGTTTGTCAAAATGGGCCAATTTTGGAAACTACTTGACCAATTTTCCTGAAACTTGCAAGGTTAGTAGGGTTGACCATATCATTGGAAAATATGAAGAAACCAAAACAACAAACTGACCCTGACCTAATTAACTAAAACAATGTAATTTTCAGACCCCTCAAATCACATGAAATAAACATCGCACAAACACACAAAACTGCCTTCCATACAAGAGCACGCGCACAAAGTGAAGTGCTGAACCTGATACACTAAACAGTCCAATGAACAGAAGTTGTCATAGCCTGCGCAAAGTGCATTCAATTCAGGCCAACACACCGACTGAAAAAAGTAAACAAATCAACCCTCCCTCTCCACCATGATGAAACAAAACAAGCCCAACCCAGTACTCGCACAAAAAGGGTGAGTGATAATCCACGGCTCGTCGTAATGAAAATGCTCGTGAACACCCCACCTTGCACCATGGCTAAATATACAGACTGACCTCAAACCACTTCTAAATATAAATCCACTTCTAAATACAAATCCACGTGCTTCTCAACCTAATTACACAAACCATCATATAGGTACATGTATTTGCTCGTCCGCCCGTGAGCCTGAGATTGAACACGTGCTCATCAGCCTCTGTCCCACTTTCGGACTCCGTCGGTAACAGGGGCAATGTAAACCCCGCATGGATTTTAACCAATCGGATTCATTTCTTAATTATGAAATCGGTAGAAAACCACAAAATGCCCGAAAAAACATATTAATCGCAAACTAATCGGTTTTATTATTAGCCCGGACACTACTGTTTCAGCCACCGTGCAAATATCTCTCGTGTATATAATTATTGTATATTCATATTCTGGGGTGGCCCACACGCTAGCGGTCTTTTTGTGGCCTTAGTGTGGGTCTCCCCGACCATATATTTTGTTACCTGGCACCTCAGATATATGTATTATTTATTCTTTTTGGTCAAAATAAAGTCAATCAATCAATCAATACTAGGCATAAAAAGTAACATATACCAGCTGAATGTTTTGAAGGCCGATAATGATTTAGTGCCGAAAAGTGTGTCGAAAGCTCATTTTGGACCAAATATAATGGTCACTTAAAGGGACTATAGGCCCACGTGGACCAATATCTTAATTAATGGTGCCAGGCAAGAGCTGGAAGGGCTGTATTTTGAGGGTTGACCTGATGGTATTGTTATTGAAATGATGAGGTTTATAATGGCTGACTGCTTTCTCCACTGCTCTGACATCATGCACACCTGGTTAACCCTGGGCTGGGTTGCACAAAACTCATGTTAGCGCTAACTTGGTGTTAGCGCTAACTTTATGTTAAATGACGTAAAAAGACAAGGGATTTTGACGTCATCTAACATAAAGTTAGCGCTAACACCAAGTTAGCGCTATCGTGAGTTTTGTGCAACCGGCCCCTGTTCAATATGGTGGTTACTAATATGTTGCATGATCCATTCATTGTCAGATTACCTGGGATTTCCCGGCCTGGGACAAGTGAATGGAGAACAACTCTACTTTCAACTGTACATCAAGTCCCCATAGGCCTGATAACTACTCGTCTTATATAAGGCTCAGGGCAGTCAGGCAGACCAGAGCCAGCACCATTTATGTAATACACATTTATTGACCTGTTAATGTGAATAGGACCTTGCGTGGGTAACCTGGTAAGTCTTAACAATGGACTTGTAAATAAGGCCCTTTTGCCTGGGCCCATCAGTTAGAATATTAATTTTCTTTGTTTCATTTTCAAAGGTTGTGACTTAAATTAATTATTTATTTATTGTAACATTTTTGGTATATTATCATGTCAACATATATGTGAAGTTACAGGCCCATAGGATGTTTTTTTCTTGTGTTTCTGAGGATCTGAAAAATTGCATTGTCTTAGTTCATTAGGTCAGGGTCAGTCTGTTGCTTTGTTTCTTCATATTTTCCAATGATATGGTCAACACTATTAACCTTCCAAGTTTCAGGCAAATCGGTTAAGTAGTTTCCAAAATTGGCCCATTTTGACAAACCCTGTCTTAAGTTTCCAGCCCCTTTGATAAGGAGTTGATAGAAGGATGTCTAGTGAATAAACAAAGAAGAGTTCACCTTGGCATAATGCTGGATTCCCAATACATTAACCCCCAAAGAAGCTTATAACAGCCATTTTACCCAACTTGACAAAAATATTCTGGTTTAATCCAAAAAGATATTGGGCAAGTAAAGGTGTTTTTCTCTGCTCCTATCCTTCTACTTTATAGCTCACCAAAAATCTCTTTGGCACTATTCAGGATTTTAGCGTGACCAGCATCTGAATTTCATAGAGTCACCACTTTGGCCCACTGCAGCACTTTTCGGGGCCCCTTAAAATTTTAATCCAGACTCCTAAGCATGAGTGCAGAGCCTTTGTCTCATAGATTCATAATAACCCTGAACTTATATGGCACCCCTAATATTTAACCCGTAATCTGGGGGTGAAAACATTGAAATTCTGCCATCAGAGGGCTCTGTAAGCCGCATGTCAGTTCCCCCTTAATACAGATTGATGCCAAAGGGAAACTTTCAGGAATATCATCAGCGTGTTTCATTTTCAAAATAGTGTTTCTTTGTACTGCGTCTTATCTTAAATCTTTGACCCCCAAAGCCGAGATAACTCGGTTTCTGTTAGGTGCCCCACACCACCACATTCTTTTGCTCATAACTCAGTTATTATTGGTCCGATTGAGCTGAAATTAGGTGCATATGAAAGAGAACTAAATTCTACACAAGTTGATCCCTCTTTCACGCGCCTTTGCCGAAAATACATATGAGTAGGGCTTAAAATCGAGCAAAAATACTTTCGAATTGGCTGTGTCACTGGGATTGACGTTGTTAAAAACGGCTTCTGCCGCACTATAGGCCTACATGTCCAGTTTGCACGTCACACCACCAAGAAACATTTAGGGAATTTATTTGTACGTCAGTGTGCTCAAAACTGGCCCTGTCGAATGGCAGTGCCCTTTTCAAAACGCGCCTGTGCGAGAACGCCAGTCACAGGGGCTCATTGAGGAATGAAATAACGAGCGTGATTGTGTCTATTCACTGTTAAAAAATTGCTTCGAAATCATGCACGGTTAAGGAGTAAGAGCAAAATTACTAGACCCACGTCATTGTCGAACCCCCTGCAAAAAGACAGTTTTTTCCAAAAATGGCTGGGGTCAAAGAGTTAATCTTCATATTCATTCATTCATATCATTACCGGCGTCGTAACCCTGTTGAGTTTTTGCCGGAGGTATGAAGTCCACGACAGGCTACAGTCCACCTGTGTGTGGTCTTTTACTTCCCCTGGCATAGACACTCAGGTACAACATCACGGCCTACGATGTGTCTGTACTACCTCATACTTTACGCACAAACCCATGGAGAACTTCGCCAGGATTCCTGTTTCTCTAGCACCTCGAGTTGCGGTGCACCAATCAGGACACTCGTTAGCCAACCTCGCTGCCAGGTTGGCATCAAGCCAGTCAAACCAACCGCTCTATATTTTGTGGTTCGAAAGTATTAGGAACGAGGATGGTCAGCCATTCTATCTATTGTGATTTACCCACCACTCACGAACTATGCTGTTGAACAAAAATACCGTCAATTTTCTAAAACCAGAGAAGGTGGGTGTACAGGAAAATTGATGTGGTATTTAGAAATGTTGAGGTTTATAGCAAATGTTACCGATCTATGATGAAAATCGAAAACTAGCAGCGGGATTCAGTCCACGAAAAGAACATCCGGTTGGAGACAGCTTTCTACAGCGAAGTTCGTCAAGGGTTTGTACGAGCGTAGTCAGAGGGCGGAGCGATGTCACAACCCTTGAGTAGTCAAGATGAGGTACAAGGGACCGCGGCTTGTCCCATCCGACGGACCCACATATTCTTATTTGCATAAATAAACATTTTCAAACAAACAAACGGACCCTCAATTTTTGTCACAATTTTGTTTCACAATTATATGCCTTCGCCCGGAGTCGAACTCGCGCCGAGCCATTGAACAGTTTGGTAGTTAAGGGCGAGCTGTCGTTTTGAATTTTTGAAATGTGGTCAGGCGTTGTAAATAAAAGATGTCAAAATACCATAAAAGTACAAGTTGTATGACGGAAATGAAGGCACCTCTGTGGTCTGTAAGTCAAAAGGAATTGAATGAGACGCATCTTGGAACGCACTAATGAGCTAATAAGTTGAAACAAAAGACTAGTAGTCGGTACACTTTCCCAAGAAATGTTCCATTTTGAAGATCAAACGACATGTGGATCATAAAGTTCGAGGTTTTTTCTACTTAGTCCACCCATTTTGATAGCAGTATTTTCAACAGGTATAGAGCACTCGGCATGCGAATTTCATGAATGCTGCCAGATTTTCCAAAACAGAGCGGCCATATTGGATTTGGATTTTACTTCCTGGTTGTCCTCTTTATACTGAGCGTGTATGGTTCACATGAAGAGCATATCAGGACACTCTCGCCACCCCAGGTTCTATGAGTTTGCGACATTGTTGTCACACCTTCAGTGTGTCATTTACACGCTCCTTCTCCAAGAAAATTGTACCTGTTTTTCGTGCTTGGTGAATTTTGGGTCACGTGGTCACCATAGTGAGCCGTTATTTTCGTCCTTGATTTTTCCGCCGGCAAAGATAACGCCTTTAATAAGTGACCATTTGCATCCATTTTTGATGTTATGGTTTGTGTGGGTCATTTTCTCGTGTCCAGGAGATATTAGAGAGGTTAAGATGCACCCCGAGAACGAGAACGAGAACGTGGTGACAAGAGAATGGGACTTGTATCACAAAACCATCTGGAGGTAACTCAGATTGTTTTTCACAGTACCAGTGGCGGATGTCTTCCAATGAAGAACACGCCGTTCTGAAAGCTGGATTCTTGCTGTTAGAGAAGTTACAGGCATGCCACAAAGTCACCACGTTCTCGTTCTCGTTCTCGGAGTAAAATCTTAACCTCTCTAATGAGCTGAGAACGTTCGGTGTGAGTGCAGTAAAGACGGTTTTGTCAGTTTTCCTTGGCGGTTTCATGAAGATCAGTTGGTCATGGTTTGCTATGCATCACCGTACATGTTAGTGTACTAGCATGGGCCAAGAGTGGTTGACGATGGAAAAATGTTGGGTCGTTTGGCGGACGCTAGTGCCTTCAAAGAACCATCAAATTGCCCCCTGAGGGGGGCTATCGTCTCAGTCAAGTAATCTCTTCACCGAGTTCGTTTCTCACCTGCAGTTAAGTTCGCTTAGTAAGTAAACGAAGTCGAAAATCATTTCCTGTGTAAAACCAATGCTGATATCATGGCGGCAGTGATTATAAGTTTGTGGGATATGGCAGGCAGAACAAATGAACAATCCCTTGGATTTTCCTCCAATGAACGCCAAGTTCACTAAGACAGGTGTAGGTTCTGCCTTGACCAGTCTAAAAATGCCAGTGACCTACCAGTGACTGATAAGCAGATACATGTATACATAACAGTTGGGGCTGATGTTAGCGTATACCACGAATCTGGGTCATCGTGGCATTATGAGGATAGTGTTGAGTGGAGTGTTTGTGCAATACAAAATAACAATTCTGATGAGGGTTTTCAAGTTTCGCGTCAGATCCCTGCTGTGCTGGCTATGGCACGGTGTGTAAGGAACTGATGTCCCGTATGGATTGAGCTCTTGTATCTGTCAGTCAAGTGCCCCCCCCCCCATTTTAACTCCTTATATCCCTTCATCAATTAAGCTGTAATCCTTGGGACTTTCCTCATTTTCTGTTTCTATAAAGCACAGTTATCACATTGGACCATAAAAACAGTAAACTGGGGGTGTCTTTATTGCTTTTCTCAGAGGGGCCTGGATTGAAGCAATATGAAAATTCAAAATGTCAGCTCGCCCTTAAGCGCGCTAACCACTCGACAACCGGGCTTAGACATCGAACATAGCATCACCTCCATCCCTGGAAACGACTTCGTTAACAGGGCAATTCTCCAGTAGAGAATACATATTACAAAATCAAATTGTTATTTTCATCTTTGATATAACAACTCGTTCCGATCTGCAAAAAATCTAGGAGATTCAGGCAACACTGCTGGAAATTATAATGTGAAGTATTTTCAGTTATAAGGCAAGAAAAATTTATGAAAATTAAAATTCATGTTCTTTTGCACAGCATGTCCTGACATGACCTTGTTTTGATACCCTTCTTTAGCCCCCCACAGATCAGATTACATCCATGAAAACCACGGTGTTTTGGTTGATTTCACATCTACAAGACCTGATTGAGGAACAGTGGACATGTACAACACTGCAGTTGGGATGAATGTGACTTTGAAGCCTTCTTTTCAGAAGTAATTTTTTTGTAATTCCATTACTGTAATTCCGTTACCACACACAGTTTTTAGAAATGTTAATTTCTCTTACATGTAGAACGATTTGGTGACGGTTAATATCTGAACTATGAACTAACAACCTAAGCTGTATTATCATACTGTTATTGTAATCATACGTTCTGTGGGTATTGTGTAAGAATTTTTTAAAAGTTGGTGACTGCTTTTGACTGCTCTCTGATTAATTCCGTTACCGACCAAAGTGGGCAACACTGCTCCTGAAGCTTGAATTGTAGACTGGGTTTGAACCTGTTGAAAAATATCTTGGGCTGATATGTCCAGGATATGACTGATTTCATATCCGTCTTATTTCCCAGATAAGCGTGGGAACAAAAAATATGACTAAATTTTGCTCTGATTTGTAATTCCGTTACCGGAGAATTGCCCAACAATGGTTTAAATATTATACTTAGGAAGGTGTGAACGTTGATATTTCACCGGCATATCTGGGAAATCTTCAAAAATAGCTGATTTATCTCCTTTCATGGAAAGGTGAAGGTATACATGTAAACCAGAGAACCCAAAATGCACGACAGTCAGTCCATGCATGTCTACATGTTTATCTTTTTCCTCCTACTTAGCGAGGTTAATTATGTTGAAAATTTGAGATATCGCAATCTGGGGTACGAAAGGTATGAACAAGGATTATTCAAGATTTCACACAAAACAAGGTCAGTGTTCGACTGCCCACTCCGCTTACCCGGGACTCGTCTGTTTCTATTTTCATGGAAAAAACACACGTGTTTTCCAAGTAAAACCATTCGAAGTTTTACCCGAGAAAGAGAGGGTTTAAAAATGTTAGAGATTTCAGAAAAAGAGGCAAAGATAATGATCTTGGAGGTAAGTAATCTTATTCATCGTATCCGTGACGTCGTATCCAGGCCTACATGACGTTGACAACGTTGTGACGTTGCGTCTTTTTGCCCACCAGCTCCTTCAGCAAAGCAATGAATTTTGCCCACCACCCTTGCGTCATTTGCCCACCACCCTTGCGACGTCAGCAATGGCGGACACTGTCGGAGTTACGTCATGGATACGATGAATAAGTAGAATATTGGTGCAAGTTACTAGGGTGTCTACAATAGCTTCGGTTGGTAGTTTTATAACTTGACAACCTACGGTTTGTACGGAATAGCATACAGCCCGGTTTCTATTTTTACCAGCAAAGTTCGGGACAAACATGATAACTAAATTTTACTAAGTGACCATATTGTGAAGGTGAGACAGAATAAAAGTAGGCTCAAACAAACACAAGCTGTGTTCACACTGAAACCGACTTGAAAGCGTTTTCCGTAAAACGTTTTACGGAAAACGCTTTTGACAAAAAACGACCACGCGACACTACAGACACAAAGCGTTTTCAAATCGCTTTATCGGGCCAGGATTTTGTCGAGTCTGTTCTGCCATCTATGAATGGTATTTACTATCATTCCAAGATGGATGCGCCAATTGAAGAGCTTTTCCTTGTTTTGCATTTGTCGGCAAAACGTATGTGCGAATCTATTGCGCATGCGCGCAACACTTAGAGGGCCACATTCAAAGGTGTTTAGCCGAACCGTTTACAAGTCGTGTTGAAGCCACTTCTGGAACCGTTTTTGTTAAAACACGCTTTCAAACCGTTTTTAGAGGCCTCTATTGTGGCGCCCTAAACCGTTTCAACATCTTAAAACGTTTACAAAACGTTTTAAAAGCCCAGTGTGAACGCAGCTAATGAAATGGACAAGTCCTACGTCATTCGGGCGGTTCGCTATCAGCCTACCTACATGTACAGAAGAAAAATTGGCTGACTGTATTTTGGCACAGATCATAACATTTTGAAGGATTTTTTTCGGGATTTTTTATCCACACATATCTTATAGGATTCCATAATCGCATTTTACCCTATTTTTTACCACAGGTATCATGCTCCCATGCCTTCACACTACTGCACTGTACTGTACTGTACTTCACGTCGTTCACCAATTAGGTAAAACAGGCAATACTGGCACGCGTCCGATAGCGGACAAGTACCGTCAGGGAAAGTTGAAAAGAACTTTGAAGAGATAGTTCAAGAGTTCAAGTCTTTGGTGTGACCCTTTTATTGAAAATCCATTGAACTTATTTTCCCGGTGGTGAACGCGCGTCGTTTTTCGCCGTCGTGGCCCGCGGCGCGGTTTTGGTGTGAACGGGCCTTTACTCGAAGGGTGATGTGCGACGTAACGCAGTGGTGAGCAGATAGCCCTTCAATTATCGAAGATTGTGTGTGCGGGCGCTCCAGATTGAAGACTGGGTTGTGCCACTCGTTGCCACAATGACCTGTTGTAGCAACTGTTCGGTTCAGTTGCTTCCAGTCGCAAGGCCTATAGGGAACATGGGGCAAAACGGGGCCACGGGGCAAAACGGGGTGTGGAGAAATACATACCCTCAATTAATCATGACGTCTTTAGGGACTCCGCCACAGGAGTTCAAGAAATTAACTCATTTCATGTAAAAATGACATTAAAAAATTGATTTTTCGACATTTTTTAGAAATATTAGCATTGTCTTTATGTCCTCGTGTATGTCAAAGAATACTTGAATTCAAATGAGCAGTCTGTTGTTTGAAAGTAGGCATACTAGACTTGTTTACAAAAAATTACCTTGAGACATTGCTTTGACCTTGTGGTCATAGTCAGCCATGTTTTTGTGCGTGGCCCATCTGGGGCAAAATGGGGCCGATGTTCCCATTTTGCCCCAGTTGTACGTGTGTGCCATTTGCAAAGACTGACTTTCTGCTAGCCGTCAATGGGTGATTTCAAAGTTGGTGTTGGTGTTAGTGTTGGGTGTCAGTGTTGGTGTTGGTGTCTACCCAGACCCCCAAACACCAAGACCGGTGTTGACAACGAGTGTAAACACTGGTGTCAACACTGGTGTTTGTTCCACACCGGGTGTTGTTGGATGGTGTTGAACTGAAGCTCAAAACACAAGGTCCCAGTCAACACCTGTGTTAACACCGGTGTTGGTGTTGACTTTGGGGAATCCCCAGATTTTCATGCATGTTGTTTGGCTGGCTACGGTTTGGTCAAATTTCTTTGATTCGCAAGTTTTTATCAGGTAAGATGTCTTATTTGGTGACAAGCTTTATGCCTATATTTTTGCCCAAATGGAGCAAGTTGATTCAAATTCTGAGGTAAATGCATGCAAGCCTAACACTAACACCAACTTTGAAATCAAGCTGGTGTTAACCCCTAGGGGTTGGGTGTTAACACAACAAGAAACTCCTTTATATTTTATTGGAGTGAACACCAGCTGCGGTTTAGCTCAACACCCGGTGTTGAGGTTAACACCCAACACTAACATTGAAATGGGCTAACACCAATACCAGGTGTTAACACCAACACCACTGCTTGATTTCATAGTTGGTGTTGAAGTGGGTGTTAGTGTTGGTGCTGGTGTTGATGTCAACACTCAACACCAACTTTGATTTTGGGTAACACCAACACCAGGTGTTAACACCAACACCACTGCTTGAGTTCAAAGTTGGTGTGGAGATGGGGGTTAGTGACATTTCTGCCAGCGCTCAATACCTGCTAGTGAAGCAGTGATGTCCCCTTTTAATTTTGTGTGCCATTTGCAAAGACTGACGTTCTGCTAACAATCAGTAGGTGCAGCGATCAATCAAAAGGTTCCATGACATCTATTTATATGTTTTTATCCTATAAGAACAGGATACAAGTTATTTCTTGCTTTTAAGCCTCTTGTTTACAGATCCCCATTTTGCCCCAAGAGGGAACCCCAGTTTGCCCCAAGTATGGGGCAAAATGGGGCAACATGACATTTTCATTATTTTTCATTTTGGCGTAACATGCAAAGAAGAAACCCAGGTTTGTGTGTTTGTATGTTCTAGAGTTTCGGATTGTAAAGTTCCAGCCTGAAGAAGACCCCGGTTGGGGTCGAAAATTCGCAAACATTCTGGAAATTGACTTTTTCTATATAATTTGTATGAAAAGAGTTATTGTTCGTTGATGTTCCCAACAAACTTTCAGTTTGTAAAAAATGAACGTCTTCATGTATTGACCCTTTAAAGTTAGCGTCCCTTTTTTCCCCATGTTCCCCTGCGCTGGTCTTTAGCATCAGAACAGACAGATCAACCCCTGAACTATGTAACATTTCAGAAGAAGAACATCGGTGAATATGTCCAAGAAGGGACGCTGACGTTTTCCTCAAGTCGCAAGCTCTACATTCGATCTTCAACAGAAACAACGTACCTGATTTATAATAGGGCTGAAAAGAACCATAGACACGTACAAACTGAACTGTTACTGACGATTCATTTATGCTCTTTCCACCCTCACACGTATCCCATGTTTGAAGTCAAGTACCTAACTAACCTTACCATTACTAACTGCCATTACATGCCTATACCTTTCGGTATGAATTTTCTTTACATTGAACACGGCAACAAAAGACGAGAAATATTAGTAGTAATACATCTGATAGAGAAAGTTAAAACAAGAATCTTGTTAACCAAAACTCTTTGTCCCTGGTATCGTTTTCATCTCGTACATTCATGTAACATATTGGGTCGAGTCGCTGAAAGCCTAACTTGCCTGATGGGGGCGTCGTGTAGAAGAAAAATGTACTTGTTGTTAATTAGGTTACGATTCAGTCCAAAAAATGGGACATCATCGTCGGTTTGGGAAAATGGAAAAATAACTGAAATAAAAAGCCCCCGTACGTGCTGGCTTGGACTACACTCTAAAAGAATGGACATCGCGGGGATACACACCAAACTCCACAAATATAAAAATCAAGGCTACACTGTATGGAGGAATGAAAGCTACAGAATCCATCACAGAATTCGTCCGTTCGGGGACACGCCATATTGGAGAGCTGTCGTCTGCCATGCCGGCAGATTATATTATGAGGTTAGCAACGATAGATTTGTTCTTCTTGCTAGAGATATTAAGAGGAAGTACTTCTTTGTCAGTTTTTATCTCCCTCGTTGGGAAGGGGAGAACATCTATGTAACCAAGCTACACAAATTGAACAAGCGTCCGTACGAAATGGCAGTCGGTCAAAACGGCTTTATTTTTACATTTTCAGAGTCTTCTGATGAGGACAATAAACAAATATTACGTTCCTATAGACTTGTTAGAGAACAACCTTGGGTATGATTTAGCGAGGTGCCACTACCAAAGGAATAATGCCACGGTCAAGCACAGGGACTTGACGCGTACGGGGTATGATGTTGTCAGCCCCCACGAACAATGTCCCGGCCCGAGAAAAAATATAAAGAGAGAAAAAAGAAAAGGGATCTAACTTCATGGCTGGGCTGCTTATGACTTTTTCACTTTAAACCACGCTCACAGCAAAACTATTGGGTCGATTTTCATCAGAGTACTCTTAATCGAATCCTAAGACAATTCTCTTTCAGATAGAACATCAATTTTTATCCCAAAAAGGTTCTAACCACACAAAAAATCGAAGGGTTTGATGAAAAGTACCCCCAAATATCGCAATTACAAGGCAAACTGCACGCCGTTTTTGGCTGCTTGCCAGAAAGTAAGTGGCGACTTCTCGGCAACCAGACGGCCGATCGGCACATTCTATATACCAATGGATAGCTAGTAACATGCACTAAACCACTGACCTGCTGTCAAAAAAATTAATCCAAATATTCGGACTTTATTTGAGGTATTTGTCCAACTTTCTCACAAGATTGGCAAGATTTTCGTACATGACCGCCATGCTGACAAGGAAGTCGCACTGAATACTTTCCTCATCACTGATTGGTCGAAATAAAATCCTGTTTCAGTCCAATTTAAAAGGAATTTATTTCGACCAATCAGCGACGAGGGAATATTCAGTCCGGCATCCCCGTCAATATGGCGGTTCTAGGAAAATATCTTGCCAATCTTGGGAGAAAGTTGGACAAATACCTCAAATAAAGTCCGAATATTTGGATTAATTTTTTTGACAGCAGGTCAGTGGTTTAGTGCATGTTACTAGCTATCCATTGGTATATAGAATGTGCCGATCGGCCGTCTGGTTGCCGAGAAGTCGCCACTTACTNACGCGTCAAGTCCCTGTGGTTTGGACAGTAAAGAAAATAATGAAGATACGATTCAATGTCCTGCAAGCAAGAGCACATCGGGGAATCACATAAGTTCCTCGAGTAAAGAGTAAAACCAACTTTAAAACATGCATGCAGGACATTGAGACGCCTTTCCCAGGTATCAGACCCCAAGATGAGTTTCTTACAATAATCTCTCTTGTAATGGTATTTGAAGGCAGGTAGCGATGATGCCTCTTTGATTACTGGTGGAAGAGAGTTCCAAATCCGACAAGCAGAAGGTAAAAAAGAGTCTAAATACCGACTAGTTCTTCTAAATGGTGGCAGTAAATGATTGACATCACGTAAGGTGTCAAGTCTGTTTTGTCTTCTATTTATATGACCCTACCTGCCAGAATCGGTTGGTGACACCGGATTCGTAACTATCCTGTCACGTACTCCGGTCTATTCAGAGAACGATTGCGCGGTCCACAAGGAAAATGATGTGAATATACCCACAATATAAACAAAGTTACAATGATCAGCTTTGATTTCACCTCTGAAGAACAACATTCTGATTTCCGTTCCGAATTTCGGCGACGACGTTTGAAATGATCTCATTCATTGGTTTCCTCTCGGGAGGCGCCTGGTCCTTGTATCTTCAAAAAACTCATGTACTAAGATCTTTGGTCGGTCAAACATTGGGGTGTGGCTGACATTGTTAGTAGTTTAAATCAGAATCCGCAGTTTCAAGACTTTGTTCCCTGGAAATTACTCGTGTGATGTTGATCAACATTTTTGAGCGACTGACTACATGTACATCAAAATCTCATTGTGCTCTGTCTCCTCAGCAGTAAACACCAAATAATGTCTAGTGGTTGTTATCGATTAACTCGAGCAGCGATTGTTATCATCATTGATTTGTTCAGTTTCTTTCGTTTGTTTTTGAAAAGTCGTAACGGCAAAATCTTTGAATAGCCCTGGTTACACTACATGAAATCCCCGTGTTTTTTGCGGTGACACTTATGAATTGCCGGGCTTCGAGAAACCCGTGTCTGAAAAACACGGGTTTTAGAGACACGGCAAGCTCGCCGTGCTTTTCGAAATCCCCGTGTGTACGTTAGTTCTTTGCACGGCTACAGATGGCGCAGCCATTAAGTGACGTCGTTTTCGCGCCTCCAACAATGTGTGCCAATACAGAAATGATCGAAGAGTCAATGCATGCAGCGCCCCTGTCGCCGTGCTAGTTAACTACAATGTAGTAGTGTGACCTCTCGCCGGGATTTTACTCTCATGTAAACCACTCATTGAAATAACCTTGCTCGATTCACACTATACGCGTGCCCTATGAAACGTGCCTAGAATATCGAATAGCGTATAGCTGTATGTAATAGGGGCCTAAGGCTTCCTGTACATAGAAGTATACGGTAAACGAAAACACCGGTTAACAAAGGCATTCCGAGCATTCACCACCGTGAAGCCATTGTTAACCGGCGTTTTCGTATCCCGCATACTTCTATGTCGTAAACGTCTATGTACATAGAAGTATACTGTATACGAAAACGCCTGTTGACAAAGGCTTCCCGAGGATTCATGGCCGTGAAGTCATTGTCAATCGGCGTTTTCGTATACCGTATACTTCTATGTACAGGAAGCCTAACGGAAGCCTAAAGGCGCCGCTCCACGTGACAGTTTTCTATGGAAAGTTTGCTGTCAGATAGTCAATTATTGCTGTCATACAGTACTGTGTGACAGCAATTCTGGCAGCAATATTTGACTCTCTGACAGAAAACTGTCACGTGGAGCGGCGCCTTAAAGGGACTAGGAAAACCTAATCAACATAATAGAGTACAGGCTCGCTCCATACAAAACATACAGCGAGAGGTTCCCAGTGACGTGGTGAATTCTCCATGGTGTGGTGATGACTGATTTGTCTGCGTGCCAGTAATTTAAAACACTTAGTTGAAAAAGTGGGAATTTAATATCATGAAAGACTAGCATTTTGTAGTAACCGAAGCTTGAAAATTTTTTCCTAGTCCCTTTAATAAGCCTCGCCAAGGGACACGGCATTATTACTGAAATTGACAACAGAATGGTCAGTCATCTTGACGGAGCCTCTAAGGGCTGATTCATACTCGCTTGCGGACCGTCAAGCGCATGAAACTGATCGCAGGTTTCCACGACGTGAATGTGCACACGCAGTGAAATTGATCATAGTCATGTTAGTTGCTTCGTTAATCGGCTCTCAGTTGTTGAGTGAGAAGTGGTACGTCTGGTACATTATTATTAGCACCGAGCTATGGGCTCAGGACAGGATTAGGCTATACGCCCAGGATCCAGGTTTAGAACCCCCTACTATGCATTGTTGAAGTTAGTGCATAGTTATCCACCTCCTTGGTGTGTTAGGTTAGGGATAACGTTGTGTCGAGGTATATTAGTAGGCCGATATTAGAGATGGTCCGATCCAGCTTCGGGCTGAGAGTTACTAGTCCAGCGATAGGTTGTTTTGTAACTGTTTCAGTCATTCGTTGTTTCCATTAGGACATTTGTGAGATCCATTTTGATAGTTGTAAGAGTTAGGACCAAGGTGTTAGGCATATGGTCCCAGTAGTTTCTATTTTCGCACGTGTTGTTATTTTGCNGTCTGCCATCGGTATTTTATATGCCTTGGCGGCGGCCACTTTGTTGGAACTACGATCTTGGCCAGTGACATTTCACTTTATTCAGTGCTGTATCTCTGCAAATGTTGGAAACAAAGATAATGAAATGGTCCATGGACCATGTGGACCATGTGCTCACCGGGTTGGACATAGTCTAATGACAGAGGGAGGTACATATCAGTTATGAGCAATTGTAGCCTGGTTAATTTTCCATGGGCCATTGCCCCTTTAAATTTACGGAGCCTTGTGGGCTGCTGCCCTCTATCCGGGATTAGCCCGAACTAAAGTCCTGGTTAACATTCCTGAACACTACGCTGTTGGTTCCGCTTCTGAAATAGTTCCAAAATTGGTAATTTTATTTCTAAATCACACTCTCCTAAATTCCTATATAATAGGGCGTTATTTGTATCTTAAATAATATGCAGGGTTTAGAAAGGATTTGCTATTCCTAAAGTGTCCGTTATTATTTACAAAGATTGGTCCCTTTTCACTATCTGGTGTTTTTACCTTGTGTGTATTTATACCATTCTGTGTGATAGGGAGTGCACATGGAAAGTGCGGGAAAGAAAACCCCGATTTTGATTCTTCGTGAGAGAAAACATCCATTAAGTGATGAATTGATATGTACTAAGAAAAGACTTTTGCACAGATGTGTTAAGAATATCGCTCTGTGTCAGTAGAACCCACTTCAGTGAGTGTTGAAGTAAGATCCTGCACTAATGGACCCGTTTATTTCGTTGTTGGATCAGCCACAGAACCTGTGCTGTGTCCCATGGTAATGGTGTGTTAGGAACGGTGGTCCCATGTTACGTTAGCCTAGAAGGACTCTTCGTTCACGTACTGTTCATGCAGTGGTCACGGCCACATGTCGTATTCAGTGTGTTAGGAACGGTGGTCCCACGTCACGTCAGATTCTGAAGGATTTCCATTCACGTTATTGTTCATGGCAGTGGTAACGGCCACACTTCGTATTCGGTCAGTTAGTCAGCGATAGTGTGTCATCATTTCTGGGGTTTAGAGGAGACGGACCATCATCGATTCGTTTACGCGCCAGCAGGGAGAACATTGCCGAGTGCCATCTATTGGGGAGAAGTCATACCGTCGAGGGACTGTCATCGACCGAGCCGTTCTCTACGTGATGTTGGAGTAAATTGGATTTCTAGCTGGATTCATCCTATTTTCCCTTGGCCCTTGGACTGTTATGTAAACCCCTACCAGTGTACATGTATTGTATGTCTATGCAAGTTAGACAGGTGACTGCATCGGGTTTAGCTAGCTTAATTTTGCAGTGCATCTTTGCACCCCTTGTCATGGTAGAACGGCGTTAATCGGACTGTTCTCTAAACCCTTTGGGGTCACTCGTCTTTGGTTGTCAATTGAGAATCAGTAATACATTACCATTTGGGCCGGTTATTTTGCCCACATTGGTATTTTCCACGCAATGTGACTGCATCGGGTTCTTTTGTAGCTCACTGTGCTTTTGCACCCCTTGGTCATCTCATGTTGAACGGCGGTAATCGGTCCGTTCTGGGAACCCTGTGGGGTCACTTTGCCTGAGTGTCGTCGTTTCCAGGAGAGTAGTGGTATCATTTGGGTTTTTCTACCCAATTTGGTGATCATCGTCGAACTGAGAATCCATTTTGGAGTTTATTGGTCTTTCTATAGGGTACGGTACCGGTACCATTGCGGTTATTTTGGCAGACTCGTCACTTCTGGTCACTATAAGTTGTTTCTTTGCGCTATGACTGCATAAGTTGGATACATTGCCTACAATAGTGTCAGCAGGTCACAAGGCTACATAATACGCATACTATGCAGGTTTATATCTACACTTTAGTTGAAATTTTTGAGCGAGTTGATGTTCGACTTTTGAAATCGAGATTTAGTCATATCGTCCCATTTGACGTTTAAGGAGTACAGCTTCATCCTGCTGCGGTTTTATGTGTGGGTTAGCACCTGTGGCTGGATTGCTACTGGTCCAGGTCAGTTACGTTCCAATGTTCGTCGAAAATAATGAATGTTGAATAAATAAGATGTTTACGGGTATTTCAGTGTGGCAGTGTTTTATTCCTAGGCCTAGTCCTCCTGCTTGATTCTAGACCCCCCTTGCACGGTGGACACACTCGGTCAAGTGCAGGGGTGACGACACATTGCCTGGTGTGTTTTTAATACATACGTGCAAAAGGTGTTACATATTTTGGCGCCCAACGTGGGGCAGGTAGGATGTTTTCTTAGGTTGGGTGCTGCCACACTGTTTTTTCTTGCAGGCTCATGTTAGGCAAACCTTGAGTAGGCTTATAGTGGGACCATACTCATAGTATACACTTGGTATTAGGGTTTCAGGGTTCATTTTGCCTATCAATTCTTGCCAGTTACATTGAATCTAATCGATATTTTATTAAGTCTCTTTTCAGGGAGGAAAGATGCACGAGCCGGATGAAGGTGGTGAAGGCGGGGGTGATCCCGCTCCCGCAGTTCCTGCAGCCCGTGGGGGTGGCGCAGCCCATGCAGCGGAGAGATCCTGGGTTAAGCGTTTGAAGACGTTTTCAGGTCGACGCCCCACTCCAGGTTCAGAGCACGATTGGGAGTCATGGGATTTTTATGCCACTCAGTTGATTGAAGATAACGATGTCCAAGACCAGACCAAACGCCAATTGTTGTTCCAGAGTCTTCTACAACCTGCATTGGGAGTTGCTCGTAGCTTGGGACGTGAGGTGCAGCCTGCCGGAATAGTTGAGGTCATCCAGATTTCTTATGGTTCAACTGAAGATGGTCACAGCCTCTTGTTGAAATTTTACAACACCACACAGAGTCAGGATGAGTTATCCAGTGTATATTTGCAGCGCCTCCAGGGGAGGCTACGTAAGGTAATCGATGCTGAGGGTACTCCTGAGGACGGCAGTTTTGCATTATTAGTGAAGCAGTTTTNCCTGGCAAAGCCATACTTGCTTCAGAACAGTCACCTGGCAAAGCCATACTTGCTTCAGAATAGTCACCTGGCAAAGCCATACTTGTTTATTCTAGGTCACATGAACTGCCCCAGGGAAGATGAACCAGTGAGCACCCTGGACGTCTGATTATTAGGTCGTATGGGTAGACACGTTGTGGTTGGTTGTCACCCCATGAGGTCTTGCTGTCTGGTGAGGTTGGACACCAACATCCAGGCTGGACATTCCCCCCACTTTACTACCGAATCCAAATTACCTAATATTTTTGCTCAGTCTTCACCAAACCAAGCGAGAGAGACAGAACCAACCGAGCGAGATCGCTTTTGGACATTACCTATTCCAATCATGGTGACTTCAGAGAGAAAGGGAAAAAAGTCAATCCCCAGTTCCAGCGCCAGGAAAATAATTCTGACTTCATTTCTAGCCGTTGACGTTTGATTGATTAAAGACTGTTTGATGTGTGGTGTTCTTTCACCTGGGTATAACCACGCTGGTGACTCAGATTTTATCGTACGCTATGCACCTACTTCCGGTATAGCAGACGAATTTTTTGAAGTACTTTAAAATAACATTTTTAGTACCTTTAGAGATCTGAACCACCCTGCCCCTATCACACACCCAATGAACTCGGACTGTAGTTCAACTACACGTAACAGTCTTTCTGAATAGTGGAGCGACATTGATCTACGCGACGAAAGTGCATAGGAAAGGTAGGTTTCGACTACAGAAATAGGATTTCTTTCCTTCCGTGGATTCTTAGAAGAATAGTTATCGGACAAATTTATAGTCCAACATATTGTTCATCTACGCTCTGAATGATTTTGATGTAAAGCCCATACATTTCTGGAAAATCGCATTTTTGAAAAAGTTACCGTACGCCATTCACACAGCTGGGTGTTCTTGTACCGTACGCATGCACCTAACATTTGGCATCTGGTGCAAATTGGCTTCACATTGAAAATCATGCCTCGCCGTTTTGTCTGAGGGGTACATTTGTCATGCTTCTTGAAGATGTCATTCTCAATTGTTCTGCAGATACAGAAAAAGATCGTGTACCATCTATTTCGACTCGTACACATTTGTCGCACTTTCTATGCTTGACTCCATGGTGATGGTCGACATGGTCCTCGAAGCTGGACTTGTTATAGAACCACTTGTCACAGACAAGGCATTGCCTTCCCCTCTCACGGTCGTGCTTGGCCACCTGATGACTTCTGAGACTTGTTTTCGCTAAAAGAAGGCCACACACCTCACACAATGACTTCTGGACACTAGGCGCCTCCTCTTTTACAGTAGGAGCTATATGCGCAGTAACAGCTTGGCTAAAA